>PVKE010029803.1:0-20010 GCA_004027555.1 Craseonycteris thonglongyai | reverse complement strand
AGTGTAACATGTCATACAGATTGTTTACTGCTTATGTGATGTTTTGTAAGTATTTTATTCATACATGTACTATTTTTTAGTATTTTTGTGAGTTTTATATGTAATAAATTAGTGTTATTCATTTGTGGCCCCTTTCATATATTTTTGCAGTGATTTTATGTTGGTTTTTTTTTTTTTTTTTGGTCTCATAGCTTGAGAGACCACAAAGAGAGTTACAGTTTGTTTTCATATATTTGGGTTTTATTTATTTATTTATTTATTTTTTCAGCTGTGGATTGTTCTGTTTTTTGTTTTTTTGAATTTTTACCTTGGTGCAATTTCCTTTATATATTGTAGGGCCAGGCTTCTTGTCCCAAGGGAGAAAGTTGGTATTAAGAGGTGGAGCAAATGCATTCCCGCTGCTTACTATGATCAGAGTTCCACATTTTATTCCTATCAGTTTCCTTAATGTTGGCAGTTGGCAAACTGAGCTCCCACCACTGAACCTACTAGAAATCCATTGTTCTTCTCACTCAATAAAGCAAATTCAGTGTAGTTCATGGAGTGTAAGAAGTTTTATGGTACAGTGTTAAAAGACTGAAATTTGCTGCATACGATTACTTCATAAAAAAATATTCATAGCACAATTGTGGTGAAGTATAGTCTGCCTTTATGTCTACCCATATTGTTGTATAAGTTCTGTCATTGAAGAATAATTGTTACTTTAATGTATTTATGTAATAAAACTTTTGTTATTGTCTTACTTTTTTATGAGCACAGACTATTATATAACCCTGTCCTGTTTTTGTCATCCCAATATCCTATTTTTGTCTCAAGGAAATTATGATCACTCTAACATTATCCATGGCTATAGTTTTTGTTTGATATAATACTTACTTTATTATGTTGGAGAAATTGCCTGTTTTTGTTTTGCTGTTTTGCTGTAAATGAATGTTGAATTGGATCACATTTAGTTTTTGCTTAATTTAAACTAATTTGCAGCTAATTAATCCCCTAATTGAATTATCTTTGAATTTTAGAGATAAACACAAGCTAACACTGGTATATTTAGTTTTTCATGTGATTCTTCATTTAATTCACAAGTATACAGTTTCTTCTGTGTTTTTTAAAATTGTTTTTTCTTTGCAAGTTTATAAGGTATACGATAAGTTCAAAAATGTAGTGACAGAATTTTTTAACTGTTCTGTGTGCTGAAGCAATTTTAATAATGCAGGTTCATTCTGGTACCAAAAATTATTGAAATATTACATAAAACAGTTTAGAATCAGTATTATTATAGGGGTATTGAAAGAAAATTTGCTATTGTGTTGGTTGTAATCCTCATATATTTAAAATTAAAATTTATTTATCTAATTAATTCATCTTTGATAAATTATACTTTCTTAGAATATTCTAAAGTTTATTATATTTTTTAAATTTATTAGAAAACTAACATAATCCTCATTTGCTTCTAAAATATATTTAATCTACACAGCTGTATTACATTACTCACTGGTATTGTCATGTATTTGTAATTTTCTTTAGTTATCTATTATTCTACTTGTAAAAAAGGTATGTCTGATATTTTCATTCTTTAGAAGGTCTGTATTCTGGATATATCATTTTTGCTCCTGTTTTTGAAATTACCCATGTTTCTTTGTTGCTATAATTTTGCTACTATATATTTTAATTTTTTTACTATCTATTATTTTGATTAATTAGATGTTGAATTTGAAGAATTTATTTTTCTTGTTTTGTATTAAAAAAAAATTAAGATTTGTACGTTAAAACGTTTTCATGTATTTTTACCACATCTCATTATTTGTTTTGCTATAGTTTTTTGGTTCTTTCATTTGTTTGAGTTCATTTTTGACTCATGATTTATTTTCTTTTTCTCCTTCTCTTTTGCTTTTTATTTATTTATTTATTTTTAATTTTTATTTTTTTTAAACTTAAGCTTTACTTTAGTAGAGACATTTTTATGAAAATAATTAGGATTAATTATTAATCATATTAAGTACACTCTCGAGCTTGCCTTTGCTAAATATGTCTTAGTTTAACTAACGGTACATTAAATAAAATTTGGTATCATACTTATATAAAGATAATATTTATTTAAAAATATAACAAGTTAAATAATATAAAAGGCATCCTTAAAAAAAAAACTACAAATACTCCACTAATGTGAACAATGGCCTTGCATTTCCTTGGAAAGTAAGGGTAAGTCAGGTTTGTATGTTGTCGTTTTTAATTTTAGGCACGATTCCAAGCTCTCATCAATAAGCCGATTTCTTAATTTACTCTTGATAAAGTTTATGCTTGAAAATGATTATTTGCATAAATATGTAGACCCAAATAAGGAAAGAACAGCAAACGCTAGTTTCTTCAGTTGATCATATGAGTCAGGAATACTATTCCAGGTGGTAAAAATCAACATATCTTCCCTTTCCAGATCTTTCAAAGCAGACCACTTGTGCTGCAAACTTAATTCTCATTTATTTTTCTCCAATAGCTCTAAATCGGCACAAAGATGCTCGAATTTTGAGCTCCACAATTCTTTATTTTTTAAATCCAGCAACTGCATTTCAAAGCTGCCAATATCAATATTAAAGGGCAAAAAATTTATGTCTGTTACCATGGCATTCAGAGGTTTATTAACAAAGGCTAATGTCGCTTTGCTGTTTCTAAAGTCTTTGAACCTCCTGAGAAAAGTTTCCTTCATATTTAACAGTGTTGTTCTGAACTAGCAAACGTCAATATTAGACTTATTTTCTCGACAATATTTCAATAGGCATGGAAAATGAATTAGAGTTTCTCTTTCAAAATCTTCAGCAAAAAACAACAATTTGTTTTCGAATGAAATTACTTCTAACATCGAAAAAATTGTGTTTCCTTTTCCTTGTAACTTACAATTAAGCTGATTTAGATGAGAAGTAACATCCACCATGAACTAAAATTTCTGGATCCACAGATCGTTCGTTAGCTCTGCACAGTGAACACTCTTCTCAAGAAGAAATGCTTTTCTTTTGCTTTTTAATTTAGTCCTTTTTTGTTGTTTTTCTTTTCTGTGCTTTTACATTTCTATTATCTTCATAGATTTACTGCAAACTGTTAACTCTGATTTTTTTCTTTGGGTAATGAATCACAATTGAATTACTCATGTATAAAAATCTATTAATTTTGTCATATATATTATTTATTTTCAGAGCAAATTATAATGTTGACTTATTTTATTGCATTTTTCTATTTTTAATTGTATAAAACATTGCTTTCTAAATTCTAATTTTATGTAGTTTACCTAAACATGTTTACAAATGCTATACAAAACAGTCTTGAAAGTATCCAGCCATGTAATATGAAAAATAGAGGCATTTATAGCTGGATTTTTTTAGACAGCCTTCATATACTTATATACTTTACACTCTTCTAAATATACCATTGTTTTTTTCACATTTTCTTAAATTCAGTTTATCTGATGTCAATTTTTTATCTTACCATATTTTTATTTACAGTTGCCTGACATGTTTTTGGCATAATTCTAATATTTTTCTTTCCAAATTATAATTTTAGGTCTGTTTCTTATATAGTCAATTATGTACATACTTCAAAGTTAGTTTTTTTTTATCTTTTAATGGAATAATTTAACCCAATTACAATTATTATAATAACTGAGATTTGTATATGACTTCTACAATAATTTATTTTTGAGAGTTAACTTATGTGTAAATAATACAATAAATGTTTATTTTAAAGTACATGTTCCATCAAAAAAATTAAAATAAACAAACAAAATATATCAGGAGCATAAAGTCTTAAAAGCAAAGGCAATCATGATACTATTTTTGTGAACATTTTTTGAAATCACTGTTTCACAAAAGATAGATAAATTTATATAAATATACATATGTGTGTGTACTCATGCATCTAGACTCTAGGGGTAAAGCAGTGACAAGGACAATGACATTTATTTCATGAACTTCATTAGCATCAATGATATAATTAAGTAAATTATATCAGGTAGTATAAGTGCTCAAATAAAAAACAAAACCATTCTTTGCTTCTCAACTTATTATTGACTAATAAATTTTCTCTGAAGTTAGTGGCCTAAAGTAAATATTTGTTATTATTAATAAGTCTATGATTCATTTGTACTGTTCTGCTGATATGAGCCAGGCTTATTTGATTTCTATTGAGCTTACCAATATGAGTATGGTAGGTGACCAGAGGTGACTGATGTGGAATGGTCACAGTAAATGTTTGACATTTGACTTGCTATCTGCTGGCATGACAGATGTGACAAGGCTATGTGTCTTTTATTATCCAGCAGGCTATTATGGGCTATTCACATGGTTCTAAGACTGTAAGACTTCTTGAGAACTGTGCTCAAAACTGATTCCCTGTCATTTCCTCTACATTCTATTGGTCAAAACAAGATCAACTCAGATTCATAAAATGGGGACAGGAATTATAACTCTGCATGGAAGAAAGATCAGGTATCATTGTGAAATGTGTGGATACAAGGAGGATTGGAGTATTTGGGAGGGTGGGGAGGGAAATAACTTGTCACAATGAGAAAAATAGAAAGTTACTTTAAAATTTTGGATAATAGAGTTACTCAAATTATTTAATATTTTTCATAAAATTTGGAAATAAAAGGAGGTAGCTATTCCAATATCTTTTATTTTATTTTATTTTATTTTTTTATTTTTGACACAGAGATAGAGAGATACAGAGACAGAGAGAGAACTGAACTGGGGGAGCTCCCAGTACAGCATATGGCTCCACAGGGGCCAGGACCAGGATTCGATCCTTGGTCCTGGGCACTGCAAAGTGAGCACTTTAACCCACTGTGCCATTCTGGCTTCCCTTAATATCTTAAAATATAGTACTTTAAATATAACAGATTGTTCAGAAGATTAAAAGAAATAAAGTGTTTGACAGTTTTAGGAAGATAAAGGACCATTATGGGAGCTATTAAGACTTGAGCAATGCAAGATGTATTCACAAAGGGGCAGGATACAATCAAGGAGGCTGCCATGGGCTTTGAATCTCAATATAAGTACCATCAGGTCTATTCAAACACAATACATAGGTTCCTGAAATCACTGCAGTGAGCAAAATTATGCAACACAAACAAGTAGGAGATCTGGAAGATGAACTGTGTTGGTCCTTACAAATACAGAAAATATCTGGGCCTGTAGGTTCAAAAATAAACTGAAGACCTGATCTATCTCTTGCTGGCAATATCAAAGACTGTGAAGTTAAATTATTATTTATACGAATCTCTATTGCTTTACTTGCTCATCTGATTAGCCTTGTGGCTATGGAAGCTGATAACTGTCAAATAGTAGAGCTTATTTTTCAGATATACTTTATGTATTGGTTTAGTGTATTACACTTTTAGCTACTTGCTGCCTTAGTTAATTTATCTTTTTCTAACAGTTACAATGATGGACTGAGCCTATATAAGAATTAAGGATAGATACAGGGGTCCAACATATACATTGAAAGCTCCCACTCTCATCTAAGATCCAGTTAGTCAAAAACACCTGCCAATCCTACTAATGATTTGTATTTCCACTGCAACTACATTAATTAAAGCCAGTATTCTTTCTCCTCACTACAATTATTCTTAGTTATTCTTCTTATGTATACTCCTTTACTGTAAATATATTATTTTGATATGAACATAAAATAATTAAATTTTACTTATAGTTTGAATGGATTTATACAAATGGAACATTGTTGAGAAATACTACATATGTCAAAACAAGGAACACTAGTGACAGCCCAAAAATTCTTTCAATCTTTCTTTATTTTTTTTTTAATATTTATTTATTTATATTGTTTTTTTGACAGAGATAGAGAGGGACACAGAGACAGAGACAGAGAGAGAACTGAACTGGGAGAGTTCCCAGTTCAGCATATGGTTCCACACGGGCCGGGGCCGGGATTCGATCCCTGGTCCCTGGCGCTGCAAAGTGAGCGCTTAACCCACTGAGCCATCCTGGCTTCCCCAATCTTTCTTTACAGTAATGAACTCCACAAAAGATAGCGTTATCCTAGCTTCTATATTATTATTTATACCTGTTTTTTTCACCTTTATATATAGATAGTCATAAAAAAATATATATTTTTTGTATCTGGCTTCTTTTATTTAACATTATATCTAGACACTCATCCTTATTGTTGCATGTAATGGTACTAGTTTATTCTTTTTTACTGCTTCACATTCCATTGAATAATAGTCCCATCAAATAATTATAAATATTACTGTTTCTAGAGATTGAATGCATTTATTGTGTTTGACTTCTATGGGTAATGCCTCAATGAACACACTTGTACATTTCTGCTGGTAAACGTATGCATGCATTATTTGTGGGTGTATACTAGAATTGCTAAATCAAAGGTTATGTACATATTTATCTTTAGTAGAGAGTTCCATAGAGTTGTCAATATAGCTATACCTGCTTACATTTCAAGTAATATTGTATGAGAGTTCCAGTTACTCAACATCCTTTCCAACACTTGGCAGTTTGGTTCTTTGCTTTTGCCAATCTGTTGGGTATATATTTATTAAAAAGTGGTTTTAATGGTCATATCTCTGACAATGATACTTGAAATTTTCATATGCTTATTTGCCATTTGAATATCTTCTAATATAAAAACACTTGTTCAAATGTTGTGCTATTATTTTTTAAGATTTATTTTTATTGTTTTTGACAGACAGAGAGAGATACAGAGACAGAGAGAATGGGGAGGGCCCAGAACAGTTTCCTTAGTTGCATATAATTGGTTTTTTCTCATAGTTTTATTCCACAGGTGGGCGTGGGGCTGCACAGGGCAGGAAATGGGCCCGGGTCTCACACCGGTGAGAATCGAACTGGGGTCACTTCCCAGTTCAACATATGGGTCCGCATGGGCTTGGGCCAGAATTCAGTCCTTGGTCCCTGGGGCTGCAGATTGAGTGCTTAACCCTCTGAGCCATCCTGGCCTCCGCACGGTTTTTATACTGTTGTCTTTTTCTTAGCAATTTAGAACACTTCTTATGTATTCTAGTAGGAAGTTATTTGTCAGATGAATTTTCTGTCTTCTATGTGTTTATGTATATATGTATAATTATGTACAAATGCATAATTGCAAATACTATATTTTACTCTTTAGGTTGCTTTTATATTGTTTTAGTGATATCTGTGATGAGCAGATCTCAAGTCACCAGTTGTTACATAATTACATCAAACAGTTCTTTTTTTTTCTAACTTCAGTGATATTAGCTCAATATCAGTTAATCCAGTTTTGCTAGAACCTGAACATCTATGTGTGTGTATATATATATATATATATATACATGTATTTATTCTATGTAACCATTCTATCTATCTGTATCTATCTATCTATTTATCTATCTATCACTTTAGATTATACAATTTATTGGGATTTTGTATATTATAATGTTGTGTAACCACTACCACAGATTTTATCACCTTCAGAAAATTCTGTATTTATTAAACAATCACATCTCATTCCTCATCTATCATGTGTTAATGAATAGTAGTTGTATTTATAATAGCCAAAACATGGAAGCAACCAATATGTACTTCAGTAGGTGAATCAGTAAATAAACTGGTGAATCCACACATTGGAATATTATTTAGCACTAAAAAGAAATTAGCTATCAAACCATGGAAAATGTATAGTGGCACCTTAAGTAATTATTATTAAATGAAAGAGGTCAATCTAAAAGGCTATGTACTTTATGATTTCAACTAGATAACATCTTGAAAAAGGCAAAACTATGGAGTTAATAAAAAGATTAGTGGTGCCAGGAGTTTGACTGGATGGAGAAATAAATATGCAGAGCATTGGGATCTGCACGCCAGTCAAATTACTTAGTAAGATGATAGATACATATACTTATACATTTTTCAACACTTATAGATTGTATGGCATAAGAAGTAAACTTTAATGCAAATATAGATTTGGGGTAATAATGATGTAACAAAATGTTGGTTGATTTACAGTATCAAATGTACCACATTTGTATGGTGATGTTAACAGTGGCCATCGGTTCATATGGAAAGAAGATATACAGCAATTCTCTATTTTTTCACTCATTTTTGTTGTGACCTTAAACTGCTAGAAGAAAATATGGATGGCTTTTTGTGATGTTATCAAGAAGGCGGCGGGAGAGGCAATTCTTGAAACTTTTTCTGAAAAATACATACAACAAATTAAGCAATTATAATTCAGTAAGGGAATCCCTAAGCAACATATACTGTCAAGTGAGACACCAACTCATAGCATGGAAACACCTACAGGTTGGAAAAAGTGAGGCAAGTGAGGAAGAAAGGAAGGGGTAAGTGTAGGGACAGTATGCAGTCTGGAGCCAGAACAAAGAGAGAGTGAGGCAGGGGCCAAGAAATGCAGGCTGGGGCCCAGTAGAATCCTGGAAAAGTTAAAAATTGAGACACTGACAGGAGCAAAAAAAAAAAGCAGATGGGAGAGTAGCACTCTCTGGGTGAAGTGTGAGCCCAGGAAAGAAGAAAAATGAAGACAGCAACATGCTACCTTCTCTGGCCTCCTACACTTCTAACAGAAAGAGAGACTTGTGTTGCAGTTGAGCCCAGTACCAAGGGCGGCGATCTCAGGATACACAGAGGATAAAGCCCCCACTCCCCTCACTGCAAGGCAATAATCATAGACATATTGCCTGGCACCCTCTCAGAGGTGGTCTTCCCTTCCTCCACCAAGTGCTTATAGGAAAGGAGCTGTATGGACTAATTAGATGTTATCTGAAAATCACCTTTACCCAGTGACAAAAACAAACTTATGCCTCACCCAACAGTCCCCACCCCTAATGTTCCTGCTCAAACCAACAGGAAGGTCCAAGGAAGCTGAGATACACAGGAACAGCAGCTTCTGCCTGCACTGGCACTTTAGAGGTACAGAGCTCCATCACCCACCACATCCTCCCATGGAGCCGACACACTGGGACCAAGGAAATTGGATCAAATAAGAGAAGCCTGAAAACGCATGAGAAAATAAACTGCTGCTGCCTAAGAACTCCAGCGACACCTATTGGAATGTAAAACAAAGACTTCTTCATATCCATTGCAGGCAAGATCTTAGATTCCCAGAAAGGAAAGCACACCAACAGCTACAAATATCCAATGGAACAAAGCTTCTCAGCAAGAAAATGGAAAATCTCCAGAAAGAGGATTACAAGACATGAAAATGTGTGAATTAAAATACACAAATTTTAAGACTGAAGTTCTGAAACAACTCAACAAAATATAAGGAAAAAAATGAGTCAATTTAATAAACTCAGGAAAGAAATTCATGAACAGAACAAAATATTTTTTTAAAGATTTATTTTATTGGTTTTTGACAGAGATTAACAGAGACAGAGAGAGACAGAGAGAAGGGGGAGGGCCCAGAGCAGTCTCCATGGTTGACAGCATTAGTTTTCCATATAGTTTCACTCCACAGGTGGGCACAGGGTTGCACAGGGCAGGAACTGGGCGGGGAACCTCCCACGTAGCTCCCAGCAAGAACTGAACTGGGGACACACCCCAGTTCAGCATGTGGGTCCGCATGGGCCAGGATGCGATCCTCTGTCCTCGGGGCTTCAAAGCGAGTGCTTTACCCTCTGAGCCATCCCAGCTTTCCCAGAACAAAATATTTTAACAAAGAATTTGAAATTTTAAAGAATAACCAAATAGAATTTCTGAGGATGAACAACTCTAAAAAAAAGATGAAAATTAAAGTAGTTAGTATAGAAAGCAAAGTCTATCAGATAGAAGACAGAATTAGTGATATCAAAGATAAAACTATGGAAATAATACTAATAGAAGAGAGAGACATGAGACTCAAAAGAAGTAAAAGATCTCTTAGAATTATCTGACTCCATCAAAAAAAACAAAACAAAACACATAAAAACTATTGGTTTACAAGACAGAGCTCACAGAGTTTATTCTAATGAATAGTTGACAAGAATTTCTAAGGTCAGTGGAAAGACCTGAACCCCCAGATTCAGGAGGCAAACAGAATGTCAAAGGACCTCAATCCCAATAGGCCTACTACAAGGCATATTATATTAAAGCGGTCAAAAATTAATGACAAAGAAAGAATTCTGAAGCCAGCCAGGAAAAAGAAGGTTGTAACCTATAAAGGAAACCTATCAGGTCATCATAAGACTTTTCAACAGAAACTCCACAAGACAGAAGAAGTGAAATCAAATAGTCAAACTATTGGAAGAGAGAAATTACCAGCCAAGAATAATTTATCCAGCAAAGTTATCCTTTGGATATAAAGGAGAAAGAAAAATATTTAAAGATATACAGAAATTGAAACAATTCTCCAGCAATAGAGCTGGATTACAGAAAATAATGTAGTGGGCTATTGCACCTGAAACAAAAAGTCAAAATAAACAGAGATAACTTGAGGAAACAAGAGCATTAAAAGTGGAGGAAGTACACATCTGAACTGCAAAGGAAAATGATGATAAGAAGCATATTTTTAAAAAAGGATGACTGTTTAAATGAAACTTTATTGTGCAGAAACTTAGTGGTAACCACTCTAAAAACAAAACAAACAAAACAAAAAAAATATCCACAAGTCAGACATATAACAAAAAAAGAGAAGAAAAAGGAAAAACAAATTATAGAATACCATCAAACCAAAAAACTGAAACAATTAGGGCACTGAACTACCAGAATACAAAATATAAAATTTCTATATGAAATCATCACATATCAATCATCACCCTAAATGTAAATGGGCTAAATTGACCAATAAAAAAGCACAGAGTTCAAAACTAGATTAAAAACAAAACTCAATCTATGCTGCCTCCAAGAGACACATCTCAGCCACAAGGAGAAATACAGACTCAAAGTGAAAGGGTGGAAAACAATACTCTAAGAAAATGGCATCCAGAGAAAAGCAGATATAGCCATACTTATATCTGATGAAACAGACTTTAGAATACAAAGGGTAATAAGAGACAAAGGTGAACATTTCATAATGACAAAGGGAATAATACAAGACGACATGACACATTATTATATGTACCCCCACTCAGGAAGCACCAAAACTTATAAAGCAACTACTAACAAAACTAAAGGCAGAACTAACAAAAACACAATTATAGTTAAGGAACTAAGCACCCCATTGACAACCATGGGAAGATCATCCAAACAGAATATCAATAAGGAAATATCAGCTTTAAATGATACATTGGGCATAGTTGACATTTACAAGACAATTCATACTACAGCACAAGACTATACATTCCTTTCTAATGCACATGAGACATTCTCAAAGATAGACCATATGTTAGGACACAAACCTAGCCTCAACAAATTTAAGAAGATTGAAATCATACCAAGCGTATTCTCTGACCACAATGTTTTGCAATTGGAGATTAGCTGCAAAAAGAAAGCAGAATAAACAACAAATACATGGAGTTTAAAAAATGACTGAGTCTAAGAAGAAATAAAAAATTAAAAATACACAAAAAATGAGAATGAAAACATATCAAAATTTTTGAGATGCAGCAAAAGCAGTAATAAGAGAGATATTTATAACCCTATCTCAAGAAACAAGAAAAATTTCAAATAAACAGCAAAATATTAAATCTTAAAAAAATAGAAAGAGAAATAAATGAATTACAAATTCAGCAAAAGAAAGAAAATAATGAAAATTAGGGCAGAACTAAATAACATAGAGAACAAAAACAGCAACAAAAAAATTAATGCATCAAAAAATTTGTTCAACAACAACAAAAGAGTAAAATTGACAAACCCCTGGCAAGAGTCACCAACAGAAAAAACAAAAACAAATAACCTAAATAAGAAATTAAGAAATTTAAAAAGGAAAATTATGACTAAAGCCACAGAAGTACAAAGGATCATATAAGAACACTATGAAGAGCTATATGCCACCCAATTTAACAGCCTAGAAGAAATTCACAGATTTCTAGAAGTATATAATTTACCTAAACTGAACCAAGAAGAAATGGATAATCTAAATAGAGAGATCAATAGTAAGGAACTTAAAACAATCAGCCAAAAAATTCCCCAAAGAAAAACTCCAGGACCTGATGCCTTCACAAGCAAATTTTACCGAACATTCAAAGAGAAATTAATACCTAGCCTCCCAAAACTGTTAAAAAAAAAATAAAAGGGAGAGGAGGCATTACTTCCCAGTTCATTTTACAAGGCTAACATTAACATGATACCAAAGTCTGGTGAGGATAATACAAATAAAGAAAACCATAAACCAATATCTCTAATAAATGCTGATGCAAAAATCCTAAACATAATACTAGCAAATGGAATGCAATAATTCACCAAAAAGATTATACATCTTGATCAAGTGAATTTTATTCCAGAGGCACAAGGTTGGCTCAACATACACAAACCAATCAATGTGATACACCACATAAACAAAATGAAAGCCATATGATATCAATTGGTGTGGAGAAAGCATTTGACAAAATACAACATCCACTTATGACCAAAATACTTAATAAATTGGGTATAGAAATAAAATGCCTTAACATAATAAAGGCCACATAAGACAATCCCTCAATTAATATTATACCAAATGGTAAAAAACTGAAACTTTTCTCCTAAAATCAGGAACAAGACAAGACTATCCCCTGTCACCACTGCTATTCAACATGGTGGTGAAAGCTCTAGCCAGAGCTGTCAGGCAGAGAAAGAAATAAAAGGCATCCAAATTTAAAAAGAAGAACTTAAACTGTCACTTTTTGCAGATGACATGATCCTTAATACTGGAAATTCTGAGGACTCTACTAGAAAACTATTAGGAACAATAAACAAATACAGTAGTTTCAGAATACAAGATCAATGTACAAAACCTATTGCATTCCTATATAATAACAATGAAACTTCAGAAAAAAATAAATAAAATGAACAATGCCATTTGCAAATCAGCAAAACAAATTAAATATCTAGGAAGAAACTTAAAAGATATAAAGGATGTATGAGGGCTATCTGGGAAGTATTCAGCTATGTAACCATTCTTATTATATTAACAATGTCTAAATTTTATCTGGACAGAACTTATATACTAGAAGCTAAAACATTATAAAAAGAAATTAAAGAAGACAGAGAAATGAAAAGATCTTTCATGTTCATGAATTGGAAGAATAAAAATAGTTAAAATGGCCATATTACCCAAAGCAATATACAGTTTTAATACAATTCCCATCAATATCCCAAAGATATATTCTCAAGAAATAAATAATAAAAAAAATCATCATTGGGAAAGCCGGGATGTCTCAGCGGGTTAAGCACTCGATTTGAAGCCCCGAGGACCGAGGATTGAATCCCGTCTCTGGCCCAGGCGAACCCACATGCTGAACTGGGGTGTGCTTCTCGAATGTGGTAAGACCCCCAATTCAGTTAAAAAAAATTATCATATTTGTACAGAGTCACAAAAGACCCCAATGTGTCAAAGCAATCCTATGAGGTATAACACTCTCTGACTTCAATTTATACTGCAAAGCATCAATAAATAAAGCAGCTTGACACTGGCAGAAAAACAGACACAAAGATTAAAGAAATTAAAAAAACCCCAGAAATAAACCCATATATATATATATATATATATATATATATATATATATATATATATATATATATATATATACACATACAAATAATTTTTGACAAAGGAGCAAAAATACACCATGGAGAAAAAATGCCTCTTCAGTAAATGGTGCTTGGAAAATAAGAAAACCACATGCAAAAGAATGAATCTGGGTTGCAAACTGTCACCATATACCAAAATTAACTCAAAATGAATTAAGACCTCTACAAAATACCTGAAACAATAAACTGCACTGGGGAAGCTGGGATGGCTCAGTGGGTAAAGTGCTCACTTTGCAGTCCTGGGGACCGAGGATCAAATCTCGGCCCTGGCCCATGCGGACCTATATGCTAACTGGGGAGTGCCCCCAGTTTGGCTCTCACTGGGGTGAGACCCTGGCCCAGTTCCTTCCCTGTGCAGCCCCGTGCCCACCTGTGGAATGAAACTATGTGGAAAAACCAATGATGTGCAACTATAGAGACTGTTCTGGGCCCTCCTCCTCTCCCTGTCTCTGTATCTCTCTCTCTCTCTCTCTCTCTCTCTCTCTCTCTCTCTCTCTCTCAAAAACAATAGAAATAAATCTTTAAAAAAGAAATAAAACTGCACTGAAGAAAATGGGCACTAATCTTGTCAACCTTGGATTCAGGGATTATTTTATTAATTTGACCTTAAAGGCAAGGATAATAAAAGCAGGAATAAATGAATAAGATTATGTTACACTAAAAAGCTTCTGCACAAGAAAATAAACCATCAGTGAAGTTAAGAGGTAACCAATTGGATGGGAGAAAATGTTGTCAAAAAATGCCTCTAATAAGCAACTAATATCCAAATATACAAGGGCTCTCTGGAAAAAAATCCAGTCATAAATGCCTCTATTTTTTATGTTACATGGATGGATACTTTCTGAAAATCCCTCATATAAAGAAATTGTACAACTCCACAACAAGAAAATATACAATTTAATTTTAAAAATGTGCAGAGGACCTAGACAGACCCTTCTCCCAAGAAGACATAGCAATGGCCAACAGATACATTACAAAAATGTTCAACTTCACTAGCTATTAGGGAAATACAAACAAAAACTACAATAAAATATCACCTCCCAATTTTTAGAATGGCTATTATCAATACGACGAGGCGTAACAAGTGTTGAAGAGGCTGTGGTAAAATAGAAACCCTCACACACTGCTGGTAAAAATACCAACTGGTATAACCACTATGGAGGACAGTATGGAGGTTCCTCAAAAATTAACAATAGATTTAACATTCGACTTGGCAATCTCCCTTCTGGGCATAGACCCCCAATTGAAAATCATAGTCTGCAAAGATATATGTACCCCAATGTTCATTGCAGCATTATTCATGGTGGCCAAGTCATGGAAACAGCCAGAGTGTCCTTTGATAGATGATTAGATAACTAAGTTGTGTTACATTTATACAATGAAAAATTACTCAGTGATAAGTTAAGATGAAATATTGCCATTTGTCACAACGTGAGTGGACCCTGAGATCATCATGCAAAGTAAAATAAGTGAGAAAAACACAAGAACCATATGACTTCATTTGGATGTAGACTATAAAACCAGAAGCAATTAAGAAACAAAAAGTTGTGAACACTGACTATAGTTGAGTTGTTACCAGAGGGTAAGTGGGGAGGAGGGCGGGGGAGGAAGGACGGGGAGCCAAATATATGGTGAATTGACTGGAGGTCGTGAGCGAAGAATGCAGCACATAAATGATGTATTACAGACTTTTAAACATGGAATCTATATAAGTTACTAATCAATGTCACTCCAATAAATGAAAAAAATACAGTTTATTTATAAATTAAAATTAAAATAAAGCCTTGGATTATTTTTAAAATAGTCAGAACACAAAGAAAATAATTAGTATTTATTAAGCTGGTAACAATGAAAAACAGAAAACAGCAAACTAAAGTCCACATTAAAAAAAAAACCAAGAGATTAAAAAAAAGAAATAAAGTATATTCTTTTTCAATGCATCACTTGTGAATAGATTGAGTATTCTTTAAAACACAGAGACTGCCTCAGTTAAAAATTAATTCCACCTATATGTTTTCATAAGAAAAAAAATACAAAAAATATAAAAAGTGAAATGTTAAAAATGGTTAAAGAGATGAACAGATATTTTTAAAACTGGGAAGAGAACCTGAGCAATATAGTAACAACAACATAGAACTTAAGGTCAAAGCATTAAGTAGTAAAATGGGAGCCAGTAAGACATGATGTAACAATAAAAGTTATAATTTAGGGATAAGTATAAAAGGCATAAGTCGTTTTATATAGAACAACAATAACAGTGACACATATAAAGGAAATATTCTTTAAAATTCATCAAGGATCTGACAAAAACGTAATTACAGGTGGCATATAAAAAAATTCTTTTTCTAGATTAGGATAAAACCAGTTAAAATTAAAATAAAGACACTGAGTATTATAAACAATAAAATTGACCCCAGGCCTTTGGAATCCATTGCTTCTGATTATACCAAATGCTACTTTTTCCTCACACTTATTCTACTTCTTTATTGCTTTACCTTACTCACAAAATATTTTAGCTCTTAAATCACTCTCTTTTTCTCTATCATTAGTCTTATAATGATTGTTGATAATTTCAAAGTCTATAATGACTTATACATTATCTGGGATTCTGACCTTGTTGATAATCTCACTTCATCTCTAGCATTCACTTCTATATCTACTATACCTTGCCATCCAAAAAATCACACTACCTCTGTTATCTTGATTGGGAGCATCACACTCTAAAAAATCCCCACTTTCTTTACTGGTAGTATTTTAGTAGACTAAATACGAAGCTCTTTTATATCATTAAAGCCCTCAAACCGTTTTATCTCAACTTTTTCAATGCTTATCTTCTATTTTCAGTTCTCAATGCCCTAATAATTCAAATTAGACTTTAAAAAAAAGGCAAGAGAAAGAAAGAAAGAGGAAGGAAGGAAGGGAGGGACGGAGGGAGGGAGGGAGGGAGGGAGGAAGAAAATTATTGGAATGCCAAGATTGCTTAGTGGTTGAGCACTTGTCCTGTAATCGTAAGGTTCAGGGTTCTGGGTTTGAATCCCAGACCCAGCACATGCAAACTCGTATGCTGTACTGCAGTGCAACTGATAACGGGTAAGATGGCCTGATGGTGAAGGTTCTTGCCTCATATGCAAGAGAACCGTGGTTTGGATCCTGCCCTGTGCTGGCCCACATTTACCTGTATGGAATGAAACTATGTCACAACTAATGATGTATAACTATGGAGACTGCTCTGGGCCCTCCTCTCTCTTTCTCTCTCTCATCTTCTCTCCACAATAAAATAGATCTTTAAAAAAAATTATAATCACTTTCTTACAAATACTCTCAATTTTTTCTATTCTCCCCTCAGCCTTACTAACTATGAAATATCTCATTTATTATAAATCCCAGTCTTTTGCCTAGACACTACCAAAAGAGATAACATGGATGAAGAAAACAAGCAAACAAACATGTTTTAATGCATACTGTGTGCAGGCGTTGTTCTAAGGTCTTTCTTTATAAATATAAAGTTTTTAAAAAATTATTTTATTGTTTTTGACAGAGAGAGAAAGAGGGAGACAGAGACAGAAAGAGACAAAGACAGAGAGAGACAGAGAGAAGGGGGAGGGCCCAGAGCAGTCTCCATAGTTGTACATCATTATTTTTTGAAATAGTTTCATTCTACACAAGTGGGAACAGGGCTGTACAGGGAGGGAACTGAGCCAGGGTCCTTTTGCATGAGAAGCACACCCCAGTTCAGCATATGGGTCCGCATGGCTGGGACTCAATCCTCAGACGCAAGGCCTCAAAGTGAACACTCAATCCACTGAGCCATGCTGCTATTCCCTAAATGTGAACTTCCTTAGTGCCGTCAAAACATAAAATATTCAGAATTATTATCCAGATCCATCTCAATTCTGAACATAAATATAAGTGTTAAAAGTAAAATATCTGCAACATCAAATAATCTAGGTATTCATGAAATATTATCAAATATGCAATTTTTAAATGAAGTATTTGTCAAAGGTGTTAACAATAATAGTAGTATGATAAAATATTGATACATTTTGCATACTAATTTGTAATTTAACAATTTATTGTGGATATGATAGATAGTCCAGGTCAATGGCTACCAAAATACTATATAAAAAATAGCATTCACTTTAGGAATCAAAATCTGTTCAATATCAAGTAATATATTAATATAATATTAATAAAAAATAAGGTATTAGGAGCACAAGGATGGTTCAACATACACAAATCAATGTGTTATACTATATAAACAAAATATAAGATAAAACCACATGATTATATCAATTATTATTATTATTTTTTTGAACTGAACTGGAGGCCTCACCGCATTCGAGAAGCACACCCCAGTTCAGCATATGGGTCCACACAGGCCGGGGCCAGGATTCGATTCTCGGTCACCAGGGCTTCAAAGCGAGCGCTCAACCCGCTGAGCCATCCCGGCTTCTCCAATATCAATTGATGCAGAAAAAGCATTTGAAAAGACACAACATTAATTTATGATCAAAACACTTAATAAAATGGGTATAGAAGGACAGTACATCAACATAATAAAGGTCATATATGACAAACCCTCAGCAAATGTCATACTAAATGGAAAAAGAAAACAAAATATTTTCTTCTAAAATCAAGAAGACCGACATGTCTCCTGTTACCACTGCTATAAAACATAGTGCTAGAAGTTCTAGCCAGAGCCGTTAGGCAGGAAAAAAAAAAAAAAAAGACATCCAAATTGAAAGTGAAGAAGTTAAACTGTTGCTTTTTGCAGATGACATGATCCTTTATATAGAAAACCCTAAAGACTACCCGAAAACTATTACAAACAACAAATGAATACAGTAAAGTTTCAGGACACAATATCAATGTAAAAAAATCCACAGCATTTTTATATATAAACAACACTTCAGAATAAAAAATGAGAAAATAATACCATTTATAATCAAAACAAAACAAATGAAATACTTAGAAATAAACTTAACCAACAACATGAAGTACTTATACACAGAAAACTGTGAGACACTATTCAAAGATATTGAAGAAGATAAAAAGATACTCTGTGTTCATGGATTAGAATAATCAACATAGTTAACATGGCCATATTATCCAAAGCAATATACAGATTTAATAAAATTCCAATAAAAAATTCACAGACATAGTTTTCAGAAATAGATTAAAAAAAATTTATCAGATTCATATGGAACCACAAAAGACCCTGAATCACCAAAACAAGCCTTCAAAAAAAGAATAAGGCTGGAGGCATCATTCTCCCCGACTTCAGTCTATGCTACAAAGTGTCAATAATCAAAACAGCTTGGTATTGGCAAAAAATTAGACACACAGAACAATGAAACAGAATAAAAAAAACCCAGAAATAAACCCACAAATATATGGACAGATAATCTTTGACAAAAGAGCAAAAAATATACAGTAGAGAAAAGAGAGCCTCTTCAGTAAATGATGCTGGGAAAATTGGGAAACCACATACAGAAGAATGAATCCAGACCCTAAACTGTCACCATACACCAAAATTAACTCAGAGTAGACTAAAGACCTCCACAAAAGGCCTGAAACAATAAACTGTATAGAAGAAAGCATTGGTACTAAAATTATAGACTTTTATAGAGAGTACATTATGAACTTGACCCCAAAGTCAAGGGAAGTAAATGCAAAAATAAATTAATGGGACTTTGTCAAACTAAAAAGCTTCTGCAAAGCAAAAGACACTTCAACAAAGTCAAAAGAAAACCAACTGAACGGGAGAAAAATATTTGCAGACAATGCATTTAATAAGGTGTTGATATCTAAAATATATAAAGAACTCATATAACTCAACAACAAAAAATAAATGATCCAGTTAAAAAAATGGGCAGAAGACTTTAAATAGACATTCCTCCCATGAAGACATACAAACAGCCAGCAGATACATGAAAACATGCTCAACATCACTAGCAATTAGAGAAAAGCACATTAAAACTATAATGAGATACCACTTCACACCTGTTAGAATGGCTATAATAGACAAGACAAGGAATAACAAGTGATGGAGAGGATGTGGAGAAAAAGGAACCCTCATACACTGCTGGTGAGAATGCAAATTGGTACAATCACTTTGGAGGACAGTATGGAGATTCCTCAAAAAACTAGGAATTGGGGAAAGCCGGGACGGCTCAGCGGGTTGAGCACTCGCTTTGAGGCCATGAGGACCGAGGATCGAATCCCGGCTCCGGCCCAGGCAGGACCCACGTGCTGAACTGGGGAGTTCCCACAGTTCGGTTCTCTAACTGTCTCTGTCTCTGTCTCTCTCTCTATCTGTCAAAAAGTAAAATAGAAATAACTATGCACTGAA
>PVKE010029802.1:0-20008 GCA_004027555.1 Craseonycteris thonglongyai | reverse complement strand
TGGTGGAAGACACAAGATTCCTGGGTCAGAGACAATATACTTGGTTACTCACAGCACAGCAAACAGCACTGCCATCAGCAAGTTTGCATCAGTTCCCGCTGCTGTCCAAGTCTCATGTGGCTGGTGCAGAGGGCCCGGAGGGATGCCTTCATGTGGAGTGGGATGTGTTACAGGATAGAAACACTGAGCTCAGGGAACTCTCCATCTCATAGTAAGCTATAAGCATGTTTGATCTGTGTCCCAAGGCAAGGTAGCACCTCATCCCTCAGGACTGCTTGCTGAGAATGACCTGGGCAGTGAGTGGTCCCTTGCATTCTTGGCATTACCCAGCAAGAACATGCAGGGACACTCAGGGCCCATGGTAGATTGCCACTCCAAACACCATGATATATTACACAGGGATGACTAGGATTTACTTTACCAGAATTTACTAATTTTAATTTAAGAAAATGGCTGCACAGCAAAAGCAAGGGGCTAGGCCCCAAGAAGAGGTGCTTGCCAGTAACCAGGACCTTGCCTGCATTTCCAACACCTGTGCAGCCTCCCGGGGCCCGGTGTTTGGGTCTCCATAATCCCTCCTACAGCCTCTGTCTTCAGGAACAATGATTTTGACTATTCAGTCTGAGAGGGCAACCGGATATGTTTGTGAGCTTATACAAAGCTGTTTTCTATGATTTGGTGATCCTCAAGAGAGTAAATAAATGAGGTCCAAGCAGGTTTCATCATGGGTGTAGAAGTGATTTACATGACAGAACCAGGAGTTATTACGTCGATCTAGGTACTAACTGATAGATTGCAGGAGTAGAGCAAATGTAGGGAAAGAATGAAAATGAACCAGAAGTAAAAAAGCGGTAGATCTAAACTCAAGGGATGATTAGCAAGTTGGAAAGTTGGGACTATTTCACCTGGGGAAATTAACATTTATTCAGCTGGAAACAGAACGACAAGCCCCTGGTACATAGATACAGAGAACATGTGATCTGGTCTCTTAAAATCATTTGACATCCTTTTCAAAGGCAATGATGGGGAATCAGCTCCTCTGTTCTGGTCTCTTCTAGGGTCTGTGGCACGCATCACAGAGCAGCACTTGAAAGTGACAGGTACTGACTCAGACGATCGTCACGTGGTGTACATCATGAAGGAAGATCCTGCGGCAGGGCGCCTGCAGATGGCAAAGCCTGGCAACCTGGAGCGAATCTCCATTAGAGGCCCCATTCGAAGTTTCACTCAGGCTGACATTAGCCAAGGTCAGCCAGTTTTCCTCTGCCTACCCAGACTCCCATGGACTTCACCCACAGTGGTGAAATGGGAGTTCAATACCTGGTAGCCTAGGACCGTAAACTGTGCACACTTTGTTTTGCGTAAGAGCTGAATTGTAGCTTCATTTATTCTTTCTTATCTCCTTAATTTGTGTGTGTGTGTGTTTTAAGGAACTATTCTTCTAAGCTAAAATGTATTCATTCTTTGATGAAGCACTGATGGAATGTTGGGCTATTATGGAGGGAAAAAATCATTGGACTTGCTGTGATGCTAAAGTATATGTGAGAAAGGGGGGAAAAAAAGTAAAGTGAGGTTGGGAGGGATGAAGGTGGAAATTATGGCTGCCTTAGGTGAACAATTTATATCTTTTCAGCTCCCCAAGAGCACAAGTTAATGAACTAGGCAAAATGGAAGGGCATAAATCGGAACTGCCTGGGGGGAGATTACGTAGCTCATCCTTCCTCCAGGAAATGCTGATGTCATGTAAAAGCCTAAATGTTAAAGGCTATATAGTTAGTGCACAGTGCTTTCAGGGGCAAAAGGGGTGGGGAGGGGAGTTATATATTAGGAGAAAAACATAATCCAGCATCGTGTAATGATATGCAGTTCCATTTAGAGGTGGAAGTATGCCCTCAAGGAGCAGAAATTAGGGTTCTGTCTGTGAACTGACTCTTAACATTGGTGGCAGCCAAATTTTTATTGGACCTATCTGTATGTTAATGAAGGGAGTGGAATAAGCAAAGGGGTAGTAGTTACATTAATTCCCTGCCTCAGTGCATCTTTCAAAAAGTGAGACCAGGCACCTCTTCCCAGATATGTGGTTATATTTACATTGCTCCAGGTGCTTAGGAGTGATGCTGTGGGTTCACAAAAATATAATACATTGCCCTTCCCCCTTTGGATTCTTTTGACTTCTATGTAGAGTCTGTTTCATTTGTCCATTTATTGATTGGTTGGTTGTATCTCATGCTGTGTCGAAAACGATTTAAGGCTGTAATGGGAATTGGAAATGACACGTTCTGGGAAGATGTGTGTTGCAGCCCTGCACCCTCTTGTCCTGTGACGGGATATACCACAGGGTCACCCCGTGATGCGGGTGCCGTCAGTGCACATTTTCCATGTGGGCAATTTTGCTGATGAGACTTTCTTAAAGTCTCTCACAAAAGCTGAGCTTCAACCATAAGCAATGCTACTTGGGTGATTTTATTATGAGGGGTCTTTACGAGGAAGCCCAAAGTGAAAATGGGCAAAAGGAAATGAAACCTTTAGATTAAAATGTCAAAAGCCATGTCAAGGTGAGGAAGGTGTTAATTGATTCATGGGTATAGATACCAATCGAATTCCCACCTCACGCTTCAAAAATAAGGGCAGGAAGCATTAAGCACATCTCAACTTTTTCTGTTCTTTTTACAGGCCAAGTGGAATACAGTCACAGAAAAGGAGAATCTGGTGGAAGCTTTGCATTTAAATTTGATGTGGTTGATGGAGAAGGCAACAAATTGATTGGCCAGTCATTTTCCATCAGTGTTTCGGGTAAGGTGGCATTGAGTTTTTAGAAATACACCAGCAGTTCTGAGGTTATGTAGTCTCCACTGTGATCACCTGGAAACTGAGCCTTCCCTTTCCCCAGCTATGTGGAAATCTGAAATCATATCCCCTCGACTGTGTGAAGCTCTGGTGCTCTCAAAGGGACAGGCCCAAGGACTATTCTGATCTTACCTCTGGGCACCTGGCCCAAAACTGAAGAAGAGAGGCTGAACAGGTCCCATTTCAAATCGCTCTTTCTGATATTTTCAGAAGACAGATCCCCACCAGTCATCACGACCAATAGAGGGCTGGTCTTAGATGAAAACTCAGTGAAGACACTCACCACTCTGCAGCTCTCTGCCACAGACCGGGAGACTGAGCCTGCAGAACTGACCTACAGGATCATCACACAGCCCCAGCTGGGCCACCTGGAACACGTAGCCTCACCAGGTACAGCCTGTTCTTGTTCGGCACACCCACAGTTCAGGTCTAACATGTATACATTCACCTAGAATCTGCCTTTATTAGTATTTATTTTCTACATCACTACTTTTGACCATTATATACTGACTGGCATTATACTTAGCACACAGTAGATGCTCAGTAATTACTTGCTATCAGTTGATTTTTTTAATTGCTATTTCATATCAGCAGATTCGTCTCCACAACAAGACAGCCAATTCCTTTAGCGCAAACACTGTACCCTGTTCTTTGAGCACCTGGCATTGTAGGGTGCACTGTGCTTAAAAATTTGATTCAGCAAAGAGCAAGTGAAATGTATATTGAGCAATATTTTGCTTTAGCTACTGCTGGGGAAAGAAAAAAAAATAGAAAATATAACTCTCACTTTCCAGAGTTTTTGCATATAACCATAACTCAGGGAAGAATATGGCAGGTGTTTTTTAAATTAAATTTATTTGCATGACATTGGTTAATAACATATGTTTCAAGTATCCAATTCTACGATGCATCATTGATATAGTGCATTGTGCGCTCACCATCCAAAGTCTAGTCTCCCTTCGTCATCATATATCTAATCCCCCTTAAGCAGGTGTTTTAAGAACTGTATAAACTTGGTGTCCTAAGGGTTCAAGTCTGGGATAGTCTATAACAAGTGGAAAGATGCACAATGGTGGCATTTAAGAGTGGCTTGGAAGACAGACTTTGGGCAGACAGAAATTGTTTTATTTCCAGAGTAAGATGAGTGTAACATAAGACATAATACTTGGTACCAGTAAGTTTTCACTGAACAATAGTTGGTTGAAGGAAGGAGGGAAGGAAGGAAGGAATTTCAGGGTAAGAACATGTAAAAATGGCCACTGAATGGATGTGAGGAGCAAGAGATACTTGCTGAATAAACAATCTAAAGGTAGAATTGTCTTTATTTCATACATCATAGAGGCAAGGACAGCTTGCTTTCATTCAACCAGGGAAATAGCAAAACAGGACAATTACTTGCCCCAATAGTACTCATCATCTAAGGCAGGGAGGGAATCAGACAGTAAGCAAGCAAATACGTCATAGGGGCAGAAATAATGGCATCACCAGGGTACGCAGGGAGCAAGAGGGTGAGGGAAGTCCTTCCTAATAATATGGCATTTGAGCAGAGATCTGAAGAAAGTGAGGGAGCTAGTCAAGCTGATTGATAAGAAAAGAGCATTCCAGACAGAGGGTCAGTGAGTGGAAACATCCTGAGGTGGGATCAAGCAGGCCCATCACGTTGCAGACGCTGGAATTACCAGTGTGCCTGGGGCAGAGTGAATGAGGGAGAGAGCCTTGGGAGGTGAGGGGCGGAGGAGGTGGGGGAGGCAGCATCAGGGCCATGATGCTGCTGGAGGAGGGAGTGTTGTGTGTATATGGTGGGAGGGCATGGAGAAGGATGGACAGATTGGCCCACATTTCTAATGCAAATGAAAGCAGGTGGCCTGTCCTTTTATCCCCAAATTCCTGGGAGAAGTATGCAGATCAGCACTCCTAAGACCTTGGCAGGCATGAGATATTTGATACCTAATTCATGAGCTAATTGCTTCTGCCAGAATCCTGTCAAGTTGCTGATCGTATCTCTCCAAAGATGGAAGAGCACACTTTTGATGGGTGTGTTGGGGAACTGCATGCTCACTGTACAGGGCTTTGAAGGCCTCTGAGCTTCATGCAAAGCGCTGGCAGGGCCTACCTGTGGCTAAGCCATAGCCCTCGCCCTTCCCTGCTCCCAGGCTGCATTGAGTCCTGTGTGAGGCTGCTCCAAATTTGCCTTGGCTGTTTTTACCGTCTCAGTCTGCAATGGGCTTCAATGCTGTCAACCAAGAACAAGCCAGTGCTGCTTAGGGGGCTGGCTTTTTTTATCTGCCCTTTCCCACCAGGCTTGACTTCCTAATCTACACCATCTCCCACCCCCACCTGTTTTTCTCAATCTGCTATTTCTAGTAACTCTTAAGTAGACCTGATAGGAAGATCCAGTCCCCTCCCTGGATCTTGGGGACCCTTCCCCATTTCTAATGCAGCAGGGCTTTCCTGCCCCTCCCTCACCACCAACCCCACACGGAGTCCTGTCTGTAGCGTTTCATCAGTATCTTCTCCTTCCGTGTCTTCCCTAAGTGAAAATATGTTCCTGCATTTGATTCTTTTTAAATGTCCAAAGTTGCCTTTCGGAGGAAGTGCATGCTGATGACTTACCTTCTCTTAAGGCAGCTTAGGGAAGAGCAGCAGCATCTCACCGCTTTTGTCTCGGTGGGTGAGGGTTCAGCAGGAACCTGGTCTTTCTGTCAGAGGAGCAGAGCGACTTCTAGGCCAGTGTCTATAGCACAGACGCTGAGAGGAACCAGTGCTTACAGATATCCTCTTGATGGTTCATTACGAAGTGGAATTGTTTTCATGCTGTCTTTCTTGTTCAGCTGGTTATAATTGATTGTTCTATCTGGATAGACAGGAAAACTGCAGATCTTCCTTTCTTTCCCTGAGGAGTTGTAGGGGGCCATCTGTCTATGCACACTGTGCAGAAGACAGACATGAGCCTTCTCCCAGCAAGGGCCATAACATGAGTCTAGCCCCGTTTGTGCTGTCAAGGCTGAGGGGCCACCCCCACACTTCAGGGACCCAAAAGACCCTCTTTTTCTTGGGAAATCAGAGTATGGAACTAAATTATTAGGATAGAAGCTAAGCTGCTGGAATAAAGCAACTCCAAAATACAGTGCCTGAAATAAGAGCTTTTATTCTCGCTCACAGAAACATCCAGAGGCAGTGGCCCAGATGGGTGAGGTGGCTCAGACCACCTCAGCACGAGGCTACCATTTGTGACCCAACAACTACTATAATAATTGTCATCTCCTGGCCAGCAGCAAGGGAGACAGAGAGTCCAGGGACTCCCACATCCATTTATTTCTTCTTTAGGAGAATTATTGGAGGAGCATACATCACTTTTGGTGACATCCTAGTGGCAAGAACCTAGTCACACAGAGCTGTGAGGCCTCTAGGAAGTATTGCCCCTGACAGGGGTGTAGCTGCTTAGCTGATAGTGAACAGTTCCCTTTTTAAGTAGGGGAGCAGTCATGTTGGAATATAGCAATCTCCAGCACAGCACTGGCTCTCCCCTTATCACACATTTCTTGAGTAGCTGCCGCAGGAGAAAGGTTGTGTTTTAGAAGTGGTAGACATATAAACAAATAAATGCAAATGTATTTCAGTAGCTGTGACAGCCACCTGACAAAGGACAGTGAGTGCCGTCTAAGAGAGGTGAGTTACGAGACTTCCCAGAGGTGAAGCTTGAGCAAAGAGGTATTCCTTAGTTTTCTCTTTATCTCAGTGTTATGACAGTAACCAAAACAGGATGCACCCAATGCCTTAGTTTCGGTTCTCCCTGAGAGCAGAGGTGTATTAGCCTGTTTGGGCTGCTGTACAAGTACCGTAGACTATGCCACTTAAACAACAGAAATGGATTGTCTCACAGGCCTGGGGGCTGAAAGTCTGAGATCACAGTGTCAGTACGGTTGGCTTCTTCTGGGGAAAGGACTGCTTCCAGATGTCGTTCCTTGGCTTGTAGATGACAGCCCTCATTTCCACATGGCCTTCTCCCTGTGTGTATGTAGCTGCATCAAAATTTCCCCTTTCATAAGGACAATAGTCATATTGGATTAGGGGCTACCCCAAGGACCTCTCATAACATCTGTAATGATCCTGTTTTCAAAACATGTCACACTGTGAGTGACTGAGAGTTAGGGCTTCAGTGTATGAATTGGGAGGGTGAAAGGGATAGAACTCAGCCCTCAACAGGAGGCTTTGAACAAAACCTGAAGCAGACAAGCTGTGAGTCTCCCACAGCATATGCTTGAGGTGGGACACAGACAACAGGCACTTAGTCGTCCACACCCATGCTGAAAGCAGCCAGCCAAGGCAGTCTCCTGAGCTCCACTGTGGAAGGCAGGTTCTTCAGAGATGCTGTGTTCTGACACCATTTTTCCAACCTGGACTGAATTTATTTTTCTTTTTTTTTAAGATTTTATTTTATTGTTTGAAAGAAGGTGAAAGAGAGAGAGAGAAAGAGAGAGAAGAGAGAGAAGTGGGGACGCCCCAGAGCAGTCTCCATAGCTGTATATCATTACGGTAGTTGTGACTTCATTCCACACACGTGGACATGGGGCCACAAGGGGCAAGAACCAAACCAGGGACCTCCCACATGGGAGGTAGGAAACTTCACCACCATGCCATCCCAGCAGTTACAGTTGCACTGCAGTTCAGCATATGCGTTTGCAGGGCCCGGGGCCAGGAATCAAACCCTGAACTTTGTGATTATGAGACACGTGCCCAACTACTGAGCTATCCCAGCATCCCTACACTTTTTCTAATGTGTTGGCCTTCCAGGGGAATTGGAAAAACTGACAAGGTTCACGTGGTACTCCAAAATACTACCTGATACATAGTTTAGCCAGCAGGTCGGTGACTATAAACACCTTTGATGGGATTAAAAGCCTTCAAGATATTTTAGACTGTAACTACCTACTGTGACAGCCAGAAGGGACAATGTGTTATTAGAAACATCATCTTGCTAGGAAGTGAGTAGATGAAGTCTTGCAATACCCAATTAGCAAAGGCTAAAATTAAAGGGGAAAAAAGTATATAGGGATTGAAAATCTGTGCTCAATAGGGCCTTTCAGGTATCAGTTACAGTAGATGAACTAAATTCATTCACCAAATACATTTAAGTACCTACTGTGTGCTGAGCAGTATTCTAGGTGCATATGAGTGAAGAAACTACAAAAATACTTGCCCTCTTGAGGCTTACATTCTAGATGCAGCTTGTTACCCTTTGGCACATAATTATGGATATCACTTAAGTGATAAATATCCCATCACAATCAATATTTTAGACCAAAAAAAGGTTATAACCCATAAAGTATTGTGTAAGAAACAATTCAGTTCACAAATAGTACAATTATGATTTTTTTAAGATGTATGAGTGGCTTTTTCGTGATTCTTTATTACTTTTCTGTGCTTTTCACATTTTCTTTAATGGGCATCTATTACTTTTATATTTCAAAAAATTAAAGGATAAGGTGATATCCAATAGGCTTCTTGTCTTGATAAAAAAAGGTTGGATGAGTTTTACATAAAGCACTCTTAACAGGCATAAACTTAGGGGTTAAACAACCTTGAGTTCCCATCCCAGCTCTGTGCTTGTTTGTATTTACTATGTGACATTGGACAGGTCACATTGCTTTTTTAATTGTCTTATAGTGTCAAACATAATCTATAAAAATGGATTAAGCAGAGTTATTAAAAGATAAAATCATATATATAGATATGTATCTAGATATATATATATGCCTGAAACAGAATTCTGCATATGGTAAGTATTCAGTGTTTTCTAGAATGAATTGGGAAAGACCCATTAAACTCAAGCCTAGAGCTATCAGGCACTGCTGTTAGGAATAGAAAGTGTTACTACCACTTTCGAAAATAGTTTCAGTGTTTTTTTTTTAAGTTAAGCAAACACCTAACATGTATTCCAGCCATTCCAACTCTTAGAGATTTATCCAAGAAAGAATGAAAACCTATGTCCATACAGAGAGTTATGCACATAGCATTTTTATTTGTAATAGCCTCAAACTGGAAATAGCCTAAATGTCCATCAACAGATGAATGGATAAACAAACTATAATATAACCACATAATGGAATACTACACAGCAATTAAAAATATTAATACATGCTACAATATAGATGAATGGCAAAATAATTATGCTAAGTGAAGGAAATAAAATAGTACTTGCTGCATGATTCTGTTTATAAAAACATTAGGGAAAATGTCACCTAATATATAGTGATAGAAACAGTTCACTTATTGCTTTGGAATAGGATAGAGGATGGGAAAGGGAAGGATGGAAGGATTACAAAGTGTTAGCTGGAAACTTTTGGGGTGGTGAATGTTTAATATTTTGATTGAGATGATGATTTCATGGATGTGCCAAAGTTTATGAAATTGTACACTTTCAATATGTGCTATTCATTATATGTCAATTTCCTCTCAATAAAAATGTTTAAAAGCAAATCGATCTCAGTGCTTTCTTCCCAAGAGGAAGGAAAAAAATCTGTCACCTTTCTCAGTCTATCTTAGACTCTTATAAAGAGAACAGTAAATTAGGTGACCAGTGGATTGTGAGAATCCAGACAAGTATTTCCCCATGAGCTATGAGGATGGATTCACAGCAAGGGGAGAAATTTAAATTTCTCAACACAGCCAGTCTGAAGTTATTAAATTTTTAAAGAATGGTATGGATTTCCATCCAGAGTCACAAGAAAAAGCTGTAAGATAGGGCTACATTTTTTGCCTGTCAGAAGCTGATGTAGCAAGCACAGACATCTAAAATGCCTCATCAAAAAATTAATGCCCCAGGCTATTCTATCTGGGGAACAAATTTCAGATATAAAGAAAGATGCAAATGTAAGTCATGTGGTTTGATTTTTTTTTTTTTTTTTTTTTTTTAAAGAAAGCCATGATATTGGTGTCACAATCAAAGTAGAATCTCTGGTTTGGTTTGCTTTTGCTTTTTTGGTTGTTTTTTTTTACAGAAAAGCTGACCTGGTTTTCCCAGGACTACCAATGATAAATAATAAATCCCAGGCAGCAGCAAATGAATTTTAGGACCAAATTAAGGAATTAGATTGAATGGATTAATATCCCAACACCCATATCAGAAAGAGGAAGTTTGTGCTGAGGGATTCAAAGATAAGATTTTATTTCATTCTTGGCTGGTACTAGAGGAAAAGTCCTAGAGCCCTAAGATAAAAGCAAGAATTTTGTGCTAAATGTTGTTAGACTTTTAAAAACAGGATATTACTTACTTGTGGGATAATTTGGCATTATTTAAAATCAAGTTAGTTTTTTTGTTTGTTTGTTTTCACTTTTAAAATGACTGAAGGAAAATGTAACATGTTTCCTCTCTATCATATTGTTAAAGAATACTGGTTTTCTTTGTCGTTTTAGATTATAGAATGATTGCCCATAGCCCATAGTCATACAATAAGTTGTTATATTCAGCCAGGCAAAAGTAGTATATGAGAAGCTAGTATCATAGAACTTGAAAGGGACTTTTTAAGAGAAGGAAAGAGACCTGAGGAGCATTCAGTGAAATTATAAAGACTGGAGATGACTCAACAATCACAGAAACAAGGCTATGTTTAGCCAAGCCCTATGAGTCCAGTGTTCAAAAGCTACATCATATATAAAAAAATTATACACTATTAAAAATTAGGGCAGGTTTTCAGAAAGGACTATGAGGCCATGGGGAAATATAAAATCTAAGACAGAGGAGTTTGGAGACAAAGGCAATAGGTCTACATTTCACAGATTTGACTGCGTACATAAACTCCAAGGGAAAGGAGAGTAACAATTGTGGAGCGCCTCCTGGCGGCTTGACACATACCGGTAGTAGAAGGCTAGATAACGAAGTTAACATATGCTCCCACAGATCATATCATGCCGTTGTATAAAAAAAAAAAAAAATACACACCTCTAACATCAGGCCTTAGGGAGAAGCACTCATAAATGCAAGGAGAAAAAGACAAAGGATTGTCTGGTGAGAACCTTAGAAGTACGGCTAGCAGTGTGACATCCTTTCTGTTTCTTTCCTCTGCTTTTGCTAGGTATCCAGATTAGTTCCTTTACTCAAGCCGACCTGACTTCCCGAAACATTCAGTATATCCACTCCAGTGAGTCTGAGAAACATTCAGATGCCTTCAGCTTTACACTATCAGATGGAGTCAATGAGGTAGGTGAGGAACTGGATTCCATCCTTGGATAGGTGTTGATTCAGACCAGTCTTCTTTGAGTGGAATATGCAGAGTGACTGGTGCTATGAGAGCTTCATTTTCTTCTGTTCTCAAAGATAGAGGCAAGCTTTTAACAGTCCCTGGGGCTCTTACCCAAGAGAACTCGCTTTTGGGTTCCTGGTCAATTGGTTATGCGAGGAATGGTGTGAAAGGGAAAGTAGAGGGTACCTACCTTCTACATGGATGGGTGCTGGGCATATTTGTAGGTATGCTGCCTGCATTTTTTTGCCTTTCTAGGTGACTCAGACTTTCCATATCACTCTTCGCCCTGTGGATGATTCACTGCCCATTGTACAGAACTTGGGAATGCGGGTACAAGAGGGCATGAGGAAGACCATCACAGAATTTGAGCTCAAGGCAGTGGATGCAGACACAGAGGTAAGAACAGGTTCTCTGACTGAATGAGAGGGTGATCGATGTGGTGACAGCTGTTGCTTTGTGACTGTGCATCCCAAGGAGAGGGCAGAGTGCTGAGGTTAATACAGGTATCCTTGAAGGATTAAAAACCGGAAGATACCATGACCTTCTGGTAAAGAGAAACAAATACATTTGTGATCAAACAGTTTAAACCTTTTCTGAAACCTTAAATACATTCACCCTCTCCTGTGATCATACCTAACACTAACTTAGCATGCTGAATTTTTATCATGACTTATATATGAATATTAAGTAGATGACTTTTTATCCAATGTTTTTATTATTTCTTATTAGAGTGAATAAGGATTTTCAGCACCTATGCATCTTTCCCTTCTTTTTACCTCCTTCATTCAGACTTCTCTGGATGATAACTCTTACAGTTAGAGCATCCTCAAAGAACTAGGCATTGTACAGTAACACGGGGCATGCACACATGGAACTCTTATTCCCATGATGCATTCAGGCATGATTTAGCTCGCATGAAAAAGTAGCACATTTGTTAATTAGTTTTAAGTGCACACAACCCTGTGCAGCAGCATTCATTCATTTATTCATTCTTTCAGTAAATATTGATGATCTACCAGTGCCGGGCTGGGCTCTAGACAGAACTGTGAGCAAAACACCTACAGGTCTGGCCTTAGGGAATTTTCAACCTTTGGTTAGGAGAACAGACAATAAAGGAAGAAAGAGCATATGCTATCATGTCCAATATGGTAAGTGCTACAAATAAAAAGAAATCAGGATAAAGGAGACTGAGATTTTTAAGTATGCAGTTTTAGACAGAGTGTGCAGGGAAGACCTCTCTGAGGAGCAGACATATATGAAGTAGAAGAACAATCTATACGGTCATCTAGGAGCATCAATCTCTGGGCAGAAGAACCAGAAGTGCAAAGGCCCTGTGCTCAAATGACTTCGGAACCTTTATGTTACAAGAAGCTGGAGCCCGGTGAATAAGCAGGAGAGGGGAAGAGTGGGCCCAGAGTGGTGTCCTGAGACCAGGTCCTAGGGGCCTTACTGGCCCAGGTCACGCCTTTGCATTTTATTGTAAGTTGGTGGGACATCATTGGAAAGTCTCAAAGAGGTTTTTCCTACCTCTTTATGTTTCCTTCTATGTGTCGCCCAGGAAGCAGCAATTAGAAATGGGAAATTAATCTCCAATGCATGAGATTCTTTACAAGAGTTTTGGGGAAATGGGGGGAATTGGATTGACAGGAAATTCATAGTTTTTAAAAGTCTAGTTCCTATCATCCTGGTAAAAGTTAAAGATTCAGGTTTTCCCTTGTAACCCTCAAAGGACAAATTTAAATGTCTTAGTCTTACACATGAAGTCACCAGAATATAAATTCAATTGTAGGCACCAATGTAATTTTATTCCTTAGCCCTATTTTGGGGATGTATAAAGAAAATACAATCCTTATTTTATAAATGTCTTAGGCTTGGCTACCCTTGGCCATCACTCACATCTCTGGTTTCTCTTACGAACTTCCCTCCTCCTCTTGCTTTTTGGTTTGTTGTTTTGTCCTTCTTCAAGGCTGAGGCTGTCACAGTCACCATTGTGCAGCCCCCACGCTACGGCACCATTGAGAGAATGACCAGTGGGCAGCATTTTGAGCACACCTCCACCTTCACCGTGGAAGACATCTACCAGAACCGGGTCCGCTACAGCCACGATGGCAGCAACTCCCTCAAAGACTGGTTCACCTTCACTGTTGCTGATGGGACAAACCCCTTCTTTATTATTGAGGAAGGTGGGAAAGAGGTAAGGGCTAAACCAACAGAGGGAGATGCAGTGAAGCAGGCCAGAGGTTTTCCAGACACACAACATGGCATTTTGAGGCCAAGGAGAGCATTGTCTGAGTTCTTGTTCTGTCACTAACAAATTGGCCTTGGGAAAATTACTTAATTTCTTCTCTAAGCCTCAGCTTTTCATCTGTAAAATGGGCATAATAATCACCAGCTTCAATTACACTAAGGATCAAAGGAGGGAATCCACATAAAGTACTTAATGCTGTTGGCAAATCATGAGCACTTTCAGTGGAAGTTGATATGTATTATACTGTTATTTCTCTTTTTTTTTTTTTTGTCCCCACCCTTTACCCCTTTAATTTTTCTTTCATCTGTTTTTTTTCAGTAATATCTTGTGGTTCTAGATTGTCTTTCTCTTTTATGTGTCCCCTCAGCCAGCCAGAGTTTCTCAGTGCCATGAAGAATAACTGTGGTTAAGAGCAAAGGCAAGCCGGGATGGCTCAGTGGGTTAAGCACTCACTTTGCAGCCCCGGGGACCAAGGATCGAATCCTGGCCCTGGCCTGTGTGGGCCCATATGCTGAACTGGGGAGTGCCCCCAGTTCAGTTCTTACCAGGGTGAAGACCCCAGCCCAGTTCCTGCCCTGTGCAGCCTCACTCCCACCTGTGAAATGAAACTATGTGGAAAAACAAATGATGTGCAACTATGGAGACTGTTCTGGGCCCTCCCCCTTCTCTCTGTCTCTGTCTCTGTATCTCTCTCTCTGTCAAAAACAATAAAAATAAATAAATATACAAATAAATTTTTTTTAAAAAGAGCATGACCTTTACATCGAAAAGATGCCAATTTAAATTCTAACTGTGTCACTTACTGGCTATCTTTGTAAGTCAGTTAACCTTTCTAAGCCTCAGCTAGCTTCCCTGTCTGTAAAATGGGGATGATGCCTGCCCTCGTGACATACATAAAGCACTTAGCTCAGCATCTTCCACAAGAGACACAGAAAACATCCACTAAACTGTGGCTGTAATCACCACTTTAGGACCAGCATATGAAACCGGTAAAGAAGCTTTTCTCTTGAGGCCACACAGCCATCAAGGTTTACCTCCTTAAGAGAATTGCTCCCTTCTAATATCCAGGTGTATGGGAGAAACATTAAGGCAGCCCCTCCAATACCTTCCCCGCTATTTTCACTCATTTCCTCATTCCTTAGCCAGGTCTCCTGCAGTCCCACAACCATCCCCTGGGAATGACTGCAACTCTCGTAGCAGATAGGCTTGTGGATGCTCCTGCATCTCTCACATCTGTGTCTGACTTGGCAGCAGCAACTTTAGTGGGCTACACAATCACACCCAGGATAACGAATGGGTCAGCTTCTCAGGCTTGCAGAGTCTCTTTCCTACTTTGATGATGAATGGGAGTGACTTCTTTCTGGAAGAAATACCCTTCTGCTTCCTGTAGAGACAGCCAGCCTGTGAGAAGGTCATTCACAGTTGGCCGAGGTGTCAGAGTGATGGCTCTTGGGACTTCCCTGTGATTTCAGTGTCTGCACGGCATCACCACCTGGCAGCTCATCGCTTTTATTTTTTCTCTCCCAGAGTGTAGCTGCTCCCCGGGTAGTCTGACTTTCAGAAGAAACAAAAAGATTTCAGGATAAGTCAACAAGAAAGCTACCTCTCTGATAAACATAAAAGGTCACAGGAGGTCTCCCAAGGACCATATTATTTTAAAAATGAAAATTATTTATAAGGGTTATATGTGATTGAAGAGCCAGCACCTGCTGCCCTGTGTGCCAGCTTGCCTTATCCTCTCAGAAACAGGTGCTGAGCCACACTCAGCATGTGTGTGTGCTGTGTGTATGTGTGTGCACCTGTGCGGAAATGAAATTATAAACCAAAATTTCTTTTTACTATTCCCCAAAATCCTTTTATTCTTGATTCCTTCTGATCCTTTCCCCCATATGAACAGTTCTCCCTCTCCAAAAAAAGGGGGGGAGGGGTGAGTGGGGGAAGGAAAGAAAAGGAAGAAAAGAAAATCTCTTCTTGTAAAACTTCTTTGTATATCTGACGGAATCCCAACTGGTGGCTTTGACACTAACATTTTAATGATGATTTTCATTGGCCTCTCAGGAAAATTTTAACAAGACTTATTGAAAGAAAAATGTTTTGTTTATTGTTGCACCTCAGAGCAATATCAAACTCAACTAAAGAATGCATAGGTGTGTGAAAGTCGACTTCCATAGCAAGAGTGCCATTTGTTTCCTGTTTTTCTTCTCATATTTTTCCCCCTTTGCCTATTAGCATTCTCCCTCATGCCAACTAATGTTAAGTGACGGAACCTGGCTCAGCTGCCCATTCTGAAGTGTCGGCTGATTTCAGGAGTTCCAGTTTTATAGGTCCTGGACGTGACATGTTTCAGATGTCTGGGAATGATGAGTTTTCTTCTTTGGCTTCTCCCACAGGTTATGACAGCAGCACCTCAGCAGTTCCGAGTAGACATCCTCCCAGTAGATGATGGCACCCCAAGAATTGTTACCAATCTGGGGCTCCAGTGGCTAGAATATATGGATGGCAAGGTAAGGCCTTTCCATCTGCCACATTCACATAAACCAACTTAGGTTGTAGCCTAATTCATGACAATAAAGTCTGAATAGAATTCCAGCTCAACTCATGTTTATCTGTCACTAAGTGAGTTGATTTTCCTAGATTGGCAAGCTTCATGAGTTTGATTAGGATTGTACATAGTTTAAGATGTTCATATAAAATGACTCCCAAAACATAGCTCAAACAAAATAGCAGGGATCTTTTATTCTCACATATAGGATGGAAGCAAGTAGGAGTCCAGGGCTCCCCATGACCATTCCTAGATGGTAGGTTCCTTCCATCTTATTGTTCTGCCATCTCTGGGTTTTTACTGTTGACTGGAGCCATGTCTCTCCAGCTATTCATCAGTACTCCAGCCCATGGGGAAAGGAAAACAAAGAAGCAAGGGGCAAGGAACTTTATTTTAAGTAAGTGGTACAGAAATTAAACACATCATTTAAGCTTATATTATTTTTGCAAGGAATTGGCCATATGGCCCTGTCCGCTGCCTGAGATTCCGGGAAATAGAGCCTCTAGCTGGCAGCTGTAGGTGCTCAGATGAAAGTTTGTTAACTAGAAGGGGAGGACAGATTTGGGGAAAGATCTGGAATATGCCATAAATGGGAAGGAAGTATTTTTGTAGGTGAGCATCCTCAGAGGAATTTCTACTTTAGAAATTTCTTTTTCCTTTTCCTAAATCTCAAATAGTGATTTTTAAGATGCACCATAATTTTCACCTGATAACATGTCAATCATTAAATTCCCATTCCCATCCAAACACACACACAGTTCTTCATTTCAGTTTGGGAACTGAGTCCTTAATTTTGTGCAGAGAGTCCTGCTATGGTGTGGATTTTCTCATACATGGAGTTGATTAGTTGGTTGTACAGCCATACCCTGGCGATCTTGTGGATTCATTTCTAGACCACTACAACAAAGAGAGTTATACTCTTTTTGCTGGTGGAAGGTCTTGTCTTCAGTTTGTGAAAAATACAACATCTGTGAAGCACAGTAAAGTAAAACAAAGTAAGATGAGATATACCTGTATATGTAGCTGTTCTGCTATTGTTTACCACTGAGCTAATTGGGATTTTTTTTTTTAATACATGAAACAAAATTAGTACAAAAATTTTTGTGCCTTATTTTATTTTTTCTCCATGTTCAGAACCATCCCATTCTCTTCTTGACACTTTCCAATTGGTTTTCTACTTCCCACCCTTTCCCTACTGTGGGGAATCTCATTAAAGTCACCAATGCCCTCAATTTTGCCAAATCAAACAGTCCTTGACATGTCCTTATTTTAATAGAGGCCATAACATTTTATACTGTTGACCACACCTTTTTTTCTCTCAAACCTTTATTCTCACTAAATATTTGTTGAATGAATGAATGGGTGAATTAAAATTTAACCCATATAAATGAGTGACATGAGGCCTGACAAATTTATCTTACTCAATTGCAAACATTGCAGTTGATTTCTGTAAGATATAAAATGGCATCTTCTCTGTACATTATCATTCTTTCGAAGTTTCAAGCTTTTTTAAAGGCCAAATTCAAATTTTATCACCTCGAATGGAATTAATCTCTTCTGCTCCCAAAGAGTGTATACCACTCTCAGTATCTTCCATTAGAGCTCTTGCCACAACTACCTTGCTCATAAACCTTTCTTTCTCAATGAAGTATTAGCAGATCCAGGGCAGAGGCTGGGATGTTTTCTATCCTTATAGCCTCTTCAGAGTAACAGAGTTTTCCATGCAGGAAATGCACTCAGTAAATCGTTGTTGCACAGAATTAAATCTGAGTCATAGGGTCTTGTTCTTGCTTTATTCCCACCTTAGAAATTAAATGTAATGGGTTTCTATTCCAGGCAGCCAACTTGATCACCAAGAAGGAACTGCTGACTGTGGACCCGGACACAGAGGACGTGCAGCTTGTCTATGAGATAACGACAGGTCCCGAGCATGGCTACATGGAGAACAAGCTGCAGCCCAGCAGAGTTGCTGTGACGTTCACGCAGGGTGGGGATTAGGGAGCTCAGATGGGAAGAATCTATTCTCACATCACTCTCCCTACCTCTCTGATCTTTCTCACAACTACTTCCAGCATTTTGCCTCTAAGTAGTCTATTTGCAAATAGATCTTTTAGTGTCTAACCATTGGAATTGGGAATTTTACTTCTCCGGACTTGTTTCTGAATTATGAAAAAAAATAATAATAATTCATCTTTACTATGCTCCCTAAGCTCTCAAATTGCTTTACATTTTGACCAGATTTTCTGGAAGGGATCAGGTGGTCCTGCTTGGTCTTCTTTAAAACCAAAACACAAAAATAGCCTCCAGATTTTGTGAAAGATCTGTGATCCTGTATTGTTTACTTTTTGTTCTCTAAGGGATACAGATTTCTTTTTTTAAGGCTTCAGCAAAGAAATTAAAATCACCATGGGTGAGTTGCTTAATAGAAATATGTTCCTGCTTTGAATCATGTCAAACAGACTACTTTGCATTTTAGTTTCTTACAAGTTTTTCAGGACCTTCTAGACGTTTTTTGAGACTAGACCTGAGTGGGAGCAGTCACTGCAAAACTCTCCCTGTCCTCGGTCTTATGGGCTTTATTTATTTATTTATTTATTTATTTATTTATTTATTTATTTATTTATTTATCCTTTATTTATTTTTCTTTTTTCTGTGCCTTGTCTATGGGCTGTTTTAATCCACTATCATCCTCCAGTTTTTCTTGGTAACACATTCCTCCCAAAGAACCTTATTTAGAATGTAGTGTGGGTATGTGCATGTACACACAGAGGATAGGGTTGAAGACTTCTTTGTCAGTTCTCAGATTCATCTCTGACTTTCCATAGACATCTGTTAAAGTGCTTTTTTGCCAAGACCTTGGAATTCTCATTTTTCAACAGCATAAGGCTATTTTCTATACATAAAGACAGGCCATTTTGTCACATAGTTACAGGATCTTATTTTTAAATCTGGCAGGAATATTTATTTTTAAGACTACTACCCCTTTCTGTTCTTGGGAAAATAAGTCCTGTCTATGACCCATTAGAAGAATAAACCAGGTATATCAGAATGGGAATCTCTGAGGCTGTTTTTACAACCATGAGCTAATTCACAGTATATTTTTTCTCACAGAGGATGTGAACTTGGGGTTAATTCATTATGTGTTGCATGAGGAGAAAATCCATGAGCTGATGGATAGTTTTCATTTTCTGGTGAAAGACAGTAAACCCAACGTGGTCAGCGACAATGTCTTCCATATCCAATGGTCTCTCATCAGCTTTAAACAAACCAGGTACAAGTGTTATTGCATGTTCATTCTTGAGTACCATGTGGGTCAACTCTAGTCATTTGATGATGCGGGTGGTGATAACAAGAATGAAAATAATAATCACACCAAATATTTATGAATAGTATGTACCAGACACTGTACTATGTACTTGACCTATTCACCTTGTTTAATACTTGCAATTATGAGATGAATACTCCTGTTGCCCCTGAACAACAAAGTAATAGAGACAGAAAGAGGTGAAGTAGTTTGCCCAAAGTCATATAGCTAATCAGCAGTAAAAGCAGGACTTAAGGCCAGTGACATTAACCATTATGCTTTACTGGCTCTCCTACAAGTATTTTTGCATCTGTCTTCCAGGTTTAGAAGATAATCCAATAGAACTGATAGGGGGGAAAATGCACATTTATGTTCTGCAAATAGTCACTGGCCCATAATAACACCATTTTTGCCTTATGTCTATATTTTTTCTGTTCTCAAGGCCATAATCTCCCCCTAGCTCATTTCTTCATAGGATTGTGTATCTTTAGGGGCAAATACATAGCTTAATGCAGGCAGCTCCTTAAGATGCTCTTATGGTCTGTTGGGGAGTTGAAGAGGAGACTAGAGAGGCATCGACTAGTAAAGGTGAGCAAGCACAGTGCTGGTTCTGTATGTTAAATTATAAGTAGGATTATAATTTTCATGGGAGAAAGAATTCTTTAAATCTACATTTGATAGACTCACTATCCTAAGAAATCAACTTCATGACAAGTCAGATGAAAATTGGAATTTGAGAGGGAAAACATATGAATTTGATTTTATATGCTCCAGATTAATAGATTCTTTTTTTTTTTTTTTAATAGATTTTTTTTTTTTTTTTT
>PVKE010029801.1:0-20025 GCA_004027555.1 Craseonycteris thonglongyai | reverse complement strand
TATCTACCTCTCAACTTTCTTTGTTTCTGTCTTGAGAAAACTACTATCAGAAATAATAAAATTGCAATCATTTGGAAATTTCTTTAAAATTATGTAATTTCTTATAAATCTAGCCATCTAGGAGAACTGCTGGTTTTCTCATGGGGTTTCACAAAAGTGTATCAAACTTACTTTTGTGTGGATCTTGGATCTATAGTGAGAACTCTCTGTGGCCAGAAATAGCATTAAACAGCAAATCATGGTTGCCTGGGACTTCATTTTCACACATTAGGATCTTCACCTGCAATAGAGAATGAAAGTGGATTCAACTGAAGGTGATGATAGCACACAACTAACACAATACTCTACAGACTGACCAACCACTTGGTGACTTCACTGGGTCCTCTAAGATAGTCAGACCAAATAACCTACCCCAGGAAAGAACACCAACATCTATGTTCAAACCAGCTAAAATGTACAAAGAAAGCCAGGCTATCAACAGTTGCACTTTCTACAAACAGTAGACACGAATAATGGAAGCACCAGGAAAGGTGTATGTTCACCAAAGCATGATTTTTTTATTTAATCCACAAGTTTCTTTAACCCATTTTCCCTATAGAAAAAAAGTGCAACTTGCTGCCATGTTCATTTAATTTTACATAAATGTAGTCATTGAGGCTGAAGCAAATCTGACTGGGTTTCAATGTAAAAATAAAATATAAAAACTGTTCTTGGAGTTACTTCTAAACAAAACTTGTCTCTAACCCTAATGTAAAAGAAATGTATATGATGATCAGTATTTAAAAATTGTTTTCATACATAGGAATGGTATGTTTTCTAGGATTTGACATTTTCTACAGTCGAGAATTACTATATTTTGTAAAGGGAAATACCATACTAAAAACAGAATGCTATAAATAGAATAATGTCATTTGTTTCTAAATACTATCGATATTCTGGAACTATGTGAAATAATAAAAGCGAGATATTTCATGGCAAACATTGAGGGTAAGGTTAGGACTGTAATCCATAAATTACCTTGGGGGTAAATGCTGCAGCCACAAGTGCCACCAGCAAGTAGTATCAGCGCAAACAGGAAATGGATTAATAGTAAGTAATGTTTATCAAGAACTATTTCTCCTAAGCACTTTTTTTTGCTTTAAATTCATTTAATTGTATGATGCAAGATACCATTATTATCTTCATTTTATCAATGGAGAAACAAAGGCATAATTACTTAAGCAACTATGACCCAAGGTAACTCATAAAAAATGGTGGAGCCAATTGTTCAACCCAGATGGTCCGGATGGAAAGGAATCTCTAATCTCTATTGCAGGGTCTCTCAGCCATGACACTATTAACCTTTGGGGCTGGATAATTCTTTGTTGCTGTGTGATGTCCTACGAATTGTAGGCTATTTAGCAACATCACTGGACTCTACCCACTAGTGCCAGGCACAGCCTCCTTTCCAGTTGTAACAGCCAAAAATGTCTCCAGACATTGTCATTGTGTCCTGGGGATAAAAACTGCCTCCATTTGAGAATCCCATCCTACAGTATACTCTCTCTCTCTCTCTCTCTCTCTCTTGGTACATGAAGTCAAGTAACTTAAAATGAAATGAATATACACTATAGTCTGCTGTGGGACAAGCACTAAGACTCCCTCTTATGATGAATAGACTACAGAAGAACTAGAGTCACTAGTAGCTCTTTATTCTTTTGTAACATTTCGGTTTCTTGCCTTTTTCCCAATGGTTCTACTTCCACAGCCAAATCTCCAAGAAATTATCTTTTTTTTCCCACTTTAATATATTGTAATTGTTAAATTTATTGGGATGACATTCATTGGCAAAACTTACATAGGTTCCAGTTGTGCAATGCTACATTACATTGTCTATGTGTTGCATTATGTGCTCACCACCCGTAGTCAGCTCTCCTTCCATCACCATATATTTGATCCCCGCTCCCAACTTCCCCACACCCCCTTATTCTCCCACTCATCTTTCCCTTTACCCTCAGGAAAACTATTGACTGTCCATGAGTTTTTGTTTCTTTGTTACTTTCAATTTTACGTTCCACCTATGAGTAAGGTCATATTTTCTTTATTCTTTCAGTCTGACTTATTTCACGTAATAAGATGGTTTCAAGGTCCATCCATGTTGTCACAAATAGTTGTATTTTATCTTTTCTTATCACTGAGTAGTATTCCATTGTGTAAATGTACCACAACTTCTTTATCCAGTCATCTATCGAAGGACAGTTTGCTTGTTTCCACAACTTGGCCACCGGTGAGCAGTGCTGTGATGAACATTGGCATACATATATCTTTGTGAATTAAGGTTTTAAAGTTTTTTGAGTAGATACCCAGAAGAGGGATTGCTGAGTTATATGGTAATTTGTTACTAATTTTTTGAGGAATTTCCATACTGCCTTCCATAGTGGTCATACTAATTTACATTCCCACCAGCAGTGTATGAGGGTTTCTTTTTCTCCACAGTTTCTCTGCACTTGTCTTGTTGATTATACCCATTCTAACAGGTGTGAGGTAGTATCTCATTGTGGTTTTAATTTGTGCTTCTCTAATAGCTAGTGATGTTGAGTCTTTTTTGATATATCTGTTGGCCATTTGTAAATCTTCATGGGAGAAGTGCGTGCTTAGGGCTTCTGCCCATTTTTTAATTGGATTGTTTGTCTTTTTTGCCGTTGAGTTGTATGAGTACTTTATATATTTTAGATATTTTCCCCTTATCAGAGGCCTTGTTTGCAAATATTTTCTCCCATTTGGTTGGTTTCCTTTTTACTTTGTTGATGGTTTCCTTTGTTGTGCAGAAACTTTTAGTTTGATATAGTCCTAAACATTTAGTTTTACCTTTATTTCCCTTGACTATGGGGTCAAGTTCATAACATACTGTCTGAACCCAAGGTTTATAAGTTTAGTACTGATGTTTTATTTTATGCACTCTATTGTTTCAGGTCTTATGTGAAGGTCTTTAATCCACTTTGAGTTACTTTGGGTATATGGTGACAGTTCACAGTCCAGATTCATTCTTTTGCATGTGATTTTCCAATTTTCCCAGCACCATTTACTGAAGAGGTTTTCTTTTCTCCATTGTATATATTTTTGCTCCTTAGTCAAAGATTATCTGTCCATATATTTGTGAGTTTATGTCTAGGTTTTCAATTCTGTTCTATTGGTCTGTATGTCTACTTTTCTGCCAATATCAAGATGTTTTGATTTTTGTTGCTTTATTTTATAGACTGAAGTTGGGGAGCATGATGCCTCCAGACTTATTCTTTTTGGGGAGGATTGCTTTGGCAATTTGGGGATTTTTGTGGTTCCATATGAATCTGCTGATTTTTTTTTATATCTATTTCTTGAAAGAATATCTGTGGGAATCACATTAAATCTGTATATTGCTTTGGTAATATGGCCATTTTAACTATGTTGATTCTTTAGATCCATGAACACAAAATTATCTTTCTATTTCTTTGTATCTTCTTCAATTTCTTTTAATAGTGTTTTAAAGATTTCTGTGTGTAATTCCTTCACTTTCTTTGTTAAGTTTATTCCTAAGTATTCTATTCTTTTTGTTTTTATTGCAAAAGGTACCATTTTTCTCATTTGTTTTTCTGAATTTTCATTGTTTGTATATAACAATGCTGTGGATTTTTGTACATTGATTTTGTATCCTGCAACTTTAGAGTATTCATTTATTATTTGTAATAGTTTTCTGGTGGAGTCTTCAGGGTTTTCTATATAAAGGATCATGTCATCTGAAAAAAGTGACAATTTAACTTTTTCACTCCCAATTTGGATGCCTTTTATTTCTTTCTCTTGTCTGATGGATTCAGCTGGGACTAACCCAGTCCCTACAGGAACAGACAGGAGGGCCCAGGAAGACTGCAAAACACAGGTGAAGCAGCCAGCCTTTTCTGACACTGCCATAGGAGACATACCACATCACTGTCCACCTCACTTTCCCAAAGAGGGGAAGAAGCATCAAGACTAAGACAACTGAGTCAAATAATAATAATAATAATAATAATAATGAGAGAGAGAGAGAGAAGCCCATCTAGGAAAGCCCAAAGAGGGAAAACATACTCATGCCTAAGGCAGAATAAATAAATTAAACAAACAAACAGACAAACAAACAAACACACAAATAAATAAAATGTAATGAATACCTCAGGGTCTAAAGCTACTCCAATAGAAAATGAAAAATCTCCATAAGGGAAGCCAGGATGGCTCAGAGGGTTAAGTATTCACTTTATAGCCCTGAGGACCGAGTATCAAATCCAAGCCCCAGCCCGTGTGGACCCATGTGCTGAACTGGGGTGTGCTTCCCATTGTAGGGGGGTGGGGGGTGGGAGCAGTTAATTTCTCATCCCCCGGTTTGGCCCCTGACTTGAGGTGGTGTGCCTTCCAAGTCGGATGCCCCCAGCTCAGTTCCTACACTGTGCAGTCCACACCCGCCTGTGTAGAAAAAAACCATGTTGAAAAATGATGACATACAGCTATGGAGAATGCTGTGGGCCCTCCTCTTTCTCTCTGTCTCTGTCTGTCAAAAAAACAATAAAATAAATCTAAAAAGAAAAGAAAAATCTCCAGAAAAGGAACTTATAGATTTGGAAGCATATCATCAAAGTGACAGAATTCAGGACTGCAATTCTCAAGACACTCATAGAGCTCAAAAAATGCTGGCAAAGCATCCAGACTGTTTAAATGACTTTAATAAGAAAATATCTGATCCAAATGAATACTTTACCAACAAACTTGAGAAGTTAGAGTGGAACCAAAAGAAACCCCTAGAAATAAAAGGCATAGTATGAGAACTGAGAAAAGAGCTAACTGGCATAGAAAACTGGGCTGACTAGATGGAGAAAAGAATTAGCGACATCAATACAAACATGAAAATTTTACAGAAGGAAGAAGCAATGGACCTGAAAGTCAAGAGAAATGAAAGATCTCTACAAGAACTATTTGACTCCATTAGAAAAAGCAATATTAGAATAATAGGGGTACCAGAAGGAAGTGAATTGGAAGCTTCTCAGAGACTTTTAAAGCAGATAATAGATGAGAACTTTCCTAACTTATGGAAAGAACTAGAGCCCCAAAGTCAAGAGGAAAACCAGAGCCCTAACTGCCTAAGCCCTAGCAGATCTTCCTTAAAGCACATTATTTTGAAGATGTCAAAAATCAAAGACAAAGAAAGAATCTCAAGGCAGCCAGAGGAAAAAATATATATGACCTACAAAAGAAAACCTACCAGACTGTTATCAGAATTCTCAGTAGAAACCCTGAAAGACAGGAGAGAGTGGAGCCAAATTTTCAAAATTTTAAGAAAGAAATTTTCACCCAAGAATTAACAATCCAGCAAAATTAACCTTTAGATATGAAAGAGGAAAAATAAACTTCTCAGATATACAGAAACTGAGGGAATTCTCCAGCATAAGGCCAGCATTTCAAGAAATACTGAAGGAGGCTAATCAACCTGAATCAAGAAATCAAAATAAATGGAGAAAAGTTTGGACAACAGAGAAATAAAAGGGGAGAAAGGAATGGATACAGGAAATCCTTATATATCAACTATCACCCTAAATGTAAATGGATTGAATTCACCAATAAAGAGGCACAGGGTAGCAGACTGGATTAAAGAACAAAAACCAAACTTATGCTGCCTACAAAGAGACACACCTCAACCACAGGGACAAACACAGACTCGAAGTGAAAGGGTGAAAAAAAATATGCTCCAAGCAAATGGCATCGAGAGAAAAGCAGATGGGGGTTCCAGTGGCGCAATCGGTTAGCACACAGTACTTATATAGAGCAAAGCGGGTGTAGCCGTACTTATATCTGATGAAAGAGGCTTCAGGATCAAAAAGATAATAAGAGACAAAGATGGACATTTTATAATGATAAAAGGGGCAATACAACGAGAAGACATGACACATTAATATATATACTCCCAACCAAGAAGCATCAAAATTTAGAAAGCAAGTACTAACAGATCTAAAAAAAGAAACTGACAAAAGCACAATTATAGTAGGGGACTTAAACACCCCTTTAACGGCCATGGACAGATCATCCAAACAGAAATTAAATGAGGAAATAGCAGCTTTAAATGATACATTATAGCAATTGGACATATTTTCCATTTACAGGAGACTTCATCCTACAACACATGACTATACATTCTTTTCTGGTGCACATGGAACATTCTAAAGGATAGACTACATGCTGGGACACAAAGCTAGCTTCAGCAAATTTAAGAAGATTGAAATCATACCAAGTGTATTTGCCAACCACAAAGCTTTGAAATTGGAGATCAACTACAAAAAGCAAGTAGGAAAAACCACATATACATGGAGATCAAACAACATGTTATTAAAAAATGGCAGGATCAAAGAAGAAATAAGAGATTCAAAAATACATAGAAGTGAATTGCAATGGAAACACAACCTACCAAAATTACTGAGATGCAGTGAAAGCAGTAATAAGAGCAAAATTTATATCACTACAGGCCTATATCAAGAAACAAACAAAAAAAAATCACAAATAAACAACCTACCATCACATCTTAAAGACCTAGAAAAAGAATAAAAAATGCTCAAAGCCAGCAGAAGGAAGGAAATAATAAAAATTAAAGCAGACATAAATGAAATAGAGAATAGAATAACAATAGAAAATGTTAATGCAACAAAGATCTGGTTCTTTGAAAAAAAAAATGAAATTGACAAACCCTTGGCTGAGCTCACCAAGGGAAAAAAGAGGAAAGACATGAATAATCCAAATTAGAAATGAAAGAAGGAAAATTACAACTGATACCACAGAAATACAAAGGATCATATAAGAATACTATAAAGGACTATATGCAACCAAATTTTGCAACCTAGAAGGAATGAACAAGTTTTTAAAAATATATAGTCTACATTGACTAAATAAAAAAGAACTGGATAATCTGAACACACCAATCAATAGTAAGGAAATTGAAACAATCATCCAAAATCTCTCCAAAAGCAAGAGTCCAGGACCAAATGGTCTCATTAATAAATTTTACTAGTCATTCAAAGAGGAACTGACACCTATCCTCCTCAAACTTTTCCAAATAATTGAAGAAGAAGCAATATTTCCCAGCACATTCTATGAGGCCAATGTTATCCTAATGTCAAAGCCTGGTAAGGACATCACAAAAAAAGAAAACTATAGACCAATATCTCTGATGAACACCAATGCAAAAATTCTAAAAAAAAAAATACTAGCCAATAGAATACAACAATGCATTAAAAGAATGATACATCACAATCAAGTGGCATTCATCTCAGGAGCACAAGGATGGATCAACATATGCAAAGAGATCTATAATATACCACATAAACAAAATAAAAGATAAAAACTATATGATTACTTCAGTTGATGCAGAAAAAGCATTCAACAAGATACAACATCCACTTATGATCAAAACACTTAATAAAATAGGTATAGAAGGAAAGTCCTTCAACATAATAAAGGTCATAAATGACAAACCCTCAGCGAATGTCATACTTTGAATGAGCAGAAACTGAAACCTTTTCTTCTAAAATCAGGAACAAGATAGGGATACCCCCTGTCACCACTGCTATTCAACATAGTGCTGGAAGAAATTGTCTTTATACTCGTTGATATTCATCAATGTCATCATCAATGTCATCATCATTATCATCATCATACAATTCTTATAGGATAGTGGTCATTAAGACCCCTTACTGGGAAGAAAGTTTCTTAAAATGATTTTTCTGGTAGTTCAGATGCAACAAAATGAAAATATCTAAATTCTAAAATGAATTTTAGAATCAGAAAGAGCTAAATTATAATCTTGGTTCAATAATTGATGTACTATTAGACCTTACTGTACCTATCTTCTCAACTGTTTCATAAAAATGTAGGCTGATCGTTCCTTTAACCAACAATATTTATCAAGTATCTCATATTTGCCAGGAACTGTATCAGATGCTGGGCCTACAGAAATAAAAGATTCTATTCTTTCCATAAAGGGTGCCCAGTGGAAAACACACAAGTCAAACCAATAGTGAAAGACAGATCATCTACATTTTGTACGTAATGAAGAAGGCCAGGCAGACACCTCAACTTCAGCAAACGTAAATTCCCTTATGGTTGAATGAAATGAACTAATTCTTAATTCTGATCTATCTCGGTTCACAAGGCAATCTGTGGCCAGGGAGAAAACAAAACTCTCTGAGCGTGGGTCAGATTTTTCCTGGATGGAGTCAAGACTAAGATGGACTTATAATTCCAGATAGCCTTCAGCTGAGAAGAGCCACAGACACTGACAGAGAGGTGTCCAAACTGTCTTTGAATTTGAAGTTGTCTTTCAGTTCCTAACCTCTGAAAAGGGAAAAGTATTTTGATTTATACCACCGTCTTGTAGAGCAAGTCTGAGCAGGGGAAAGTGAACATGGAAGAATGATAGGCAAAGTGTGGGAATAGATTTGCGTGGGTGTTATTGAAATATGTATGTGTACAGAATTCATGATCTTACAGTGTGGGTGGAAAGAAGTCCTCATGTATTTAGCAAATTGGTGGATGAGCACACTAAGCAATTTGCAATGTTAATATTGCTTAGATAAATTTTTAACTGATGATCACAAAGGAAATACCAGAAGAACTGGTATAGGTTGTCTTAAATGCACCCATGTGTTTCACCTGTATACCTGTGGCTTTCAGAAAAATTTGATTATGACAAAAAGAAATAAGTCTTACATGGTGACCCAGTATATGTATGTGTGTGTGTGTGTACTGAAAATAAAATGTAATCTGTATGTTTTAAAGCCTTTTTTTAACTATTTTTTTTTAAGATTTATTTTATTGTTTTTGACAGAGAGAGGCAGAGACAGAGAGAGACAGAGATAAGGGAGAGGGCCCAGAGTAGTCTCCATAGTTATATATCATCAGTTTTCAACATGGTTTCATTCCACACAGGTGGGTAGGGGCTGCGCAGGGCAGGAACTGGGCTGGGGGCCTCCTGCATGGGAGTCACACCCCCTCGAGCCAGGGGCTGAACCAGGGGGGCAAGAACTGAACTGGAGGCCTCCCGCATAGGAAACACACCCCAGTTCAGCACATGAGTCCACACTGGCCGGGGCCAGGATTTGATCCTTGGTTCACAGGGCTACAAAGCAAGCGCTCAACCCGCTGAGCCATCCCGGCTTCCCCTAAAATCTTTTTTTATAAAAGTACTTATCAAGACACTTTGATATGGCCATGATTTTTATCTGGTATTCCACTCTATTCTGACATCCTCTCAAAAATTGGTTGCCACCCACTAAATTGAATTCACAAAACTAAATAGAATTTACTGTATTTTCCGGTGTATAAGACGACCGGGCATATAAGACGACCCCCTAATTTTACAGTTAAAACATAGGTTTAGGCCTATATTCGCTGTATAAGACTACCCCCCACTTACAACCTTCTAACAGATTGTAACCTGCCATTTGGAAAACAGAAATGTAGACTACAAGATTCATTCCATTATCAAGTTGAAAATTGTTCATATTTCCCACTAAAGTGGTCATTTTGATCCTTTCTCTTTGCTAAGCTTCTTGATCCTATTGAAATCCCCTCGCCCAGGTACATGTATCAGGGAGAAAAGATACATGTATTCAGGATCAAATAATAGGACTGATTCAGAGGATCAATGCAATTCTCCTTGACTGGAAAATATGGTTTGAAACGCAGTTAAATGGATGAAGGTGAGCCAAAGACAGGCATTTATAAATAATAGTGCTTGCTACCTAAGGCTTCAGAGAAGGGCCACTTTTACTCTCCAAGTTTTCAATCTAGGCCTCTCTAAGTCCACAGCTTCTGACAGTGTTGAAAGGAGTAAAGGGTCAATAGCCGTGACATTTTCTATAGATCATTATGCTCTTTGTGGAACATTATAAGCTAATGATACATTTCATGTATCCATATAAACTAAAAAATTTTTAGTAGTAAAAATATATATATTTATATATAATATAAAACCATAAGTATTACCATAAGAAACACAAACTTTGAACTGAGTACAATTGACTGTTTGGAGGATTTTGAATAATTAATTTGCTACTTGATTATTCATGTTATTACAGTCTGCTGTATATAACACACAAAGCTTTTGATATGATAATTACATGATAGATTTCCTTCAGTTACTACAAATGTGTATGTGTATGTGTCTGGGGCTGGGGGTAGGGCTGAGGAATGTTACCCAAAAGGAGTTATAACTTTCTTATGTTTGCCCAGTTTGGTTGGCAGGCACAGGTCAGGTGAATAGATGTTTTCAAGTTAGCCCCAATTGGGTTATTTCTCTTTTTATCAGAAAGGATTCAGTGCAAAAATAAGATATTGGCTGAGGCCAAAAGCCAGCATGCTCTGTAGAGCAGACCATGAGTAGAACTTAAGGATGATGAGAATGGGAACTTTTTTTAAATAGTAAGAAGACTTGCCAGCATAATTTATAATTAAGGGTTGATATTTTCTAGAACAGAATGGAGGAGGTGTACTTTCTTAGCTTTATCATTGATAAAGACTTAACAATTAAAGTCAGCTTTGAGTTTTGCATAATTCCAAGCTGAAAAATGTCTGCAAATGCACATAAAGGACCTTTCCAATACCTCACAGAACATCTGCATGTAGCAAGTTATCTTTTGAAAGAACAATAAAAAGAACAAGGACACAACAACCAAAATAGTTAAATTAAATGTCACAAGAAAAGTGTGGGATTGTCCAGAAAATATCAGCAAAATACAAACAGGACAGTCAGAAGAGAAGCTTTCAGATGGGAACCTACCCAAGGCCAAGGTTTCTGGCCAAAGGATTTGCTTGTTCCTAGTGCACAGCAGCTGGAGTCAATGTCAGATCCTTTCCTACATGGAGAATCCAGAGTTATTCCATGTACATTATGCTTAAATTACCTTTATACCACTTACTGACTTCTGGTTCTACAGTGCACTCAATTTATCAAAAAATGGTGTGTGTTGGTGAAATCCCTAGTTCCATAAATCCCTTGGGCTTGGTGGCAGGAAAACACTGTTTGGGAAGAACTGTCACTGGCTAGTTAAATCGAGATCCTAGGGTCTCATGTTTTTTGTGTACCCTAAATGTACATCTGCAAAGCAAACATTAACAGCAAAGATTAATCAATCAATAAAGAGCCTACTACATTGGTTTGCAGGGGGGTGGGGTGGGGGAATAAAAACAGTATTCCGTAATCCTGACAGAACAGTGCTGTAACATGTATAGTTATGCCTGGAATTGACACATATTATCTACCACATGTTTGCCAACAGTTGTAGCAGGCACCAAAGTTAAAGAAATAAGATGGAAGAAAAGCTTAACACTGAGGACACTGGTACACACTGACTTAACTGTTCCAAGAATTCAGGAAGTCTGCCTGCTCTACTCTTAGTATAAAAACTACCCAGAGTTTGGTGTTTATTGTGTCTGGGTGAGGTACTGTGTCCCGAAGAGCGTCTCTATGAAACACCAGTGTCACAAAAGTCTAAGGCTTCCGTGGTCAGGTCAGTTTGGAAAACAGTGTGTACCGGCACCACCACCACCACCCCCTCACACACGCATATACTCATAACAATGGTTCTAAGAATCGTTTCAGTAAAAAGACTATTTTACCCAGGTTTCGCCAAATTAACCTGATCATCAAGAGTGCTATTGGGGAATATAAGGATTCTGTTCAAGGACAAGATGTTATCTTGGGTTGGAGCATATTAACCTATCCGACTCAGACTCCTTGGGCATTTATTGGGCACCTAGCACATGCCAGCCCCGGTGCTGATGCTTTCATAGGAGCTCCTTTAACTCACTCACCCTGACCCAAAGCAGGCCATCAGAGAGTAAGAGCCCTAGCTTTAGTGAGTCTTCAAAGAAAGCAGCAACGGACAGGTCATCTTTAATCCAGAATTACAAGGTGTGATTAAAAAATATGGTGAACATTTAAATATGAATAATTTTAAAGTAAAAGACATTGCCATGAATCTCCCTCAACATACTCCCCCTTGCTTCGAACACACTTATTCCACCATTCTTGCCATTTTCTGAAGCAGTTCAGAAAATCCTCTCGTGAATGTCCTTAGTTGCGCTGCCATGGCTGCCTTGAGGTCCTGACTGATTCAAAGCATTTGCCTTTTGTGGTCATTTTGACTTTGGGAAAGAGCCAGATGTCGCACAGGGCCAGATCTGGTGAGTAAGGTGGATGAGGACACACTATAATGTTTTGACCGAAATTGCTGTATCAGAAGCGATATGTGACATGGAGTGTTGTCATGATGGAGAACGAAACCGTCTGCCCTTTTCTCAGATACTCACGAAAGAGGACTCACAGCACTGTCTCAGAAAGTGGCAAGAATAATGGGAGGCATGTGTTCTAAGACAGGGCAGTATTTTGAGTGGCATAATGACAGTGTGTCTTTTATTGTAACATTTTTTTAATTTAAACATTCACAGTATTTTTTTTATCATACTTATACTCTGAAACAAGACATTTGTGGTGAAAAGAAGGAAAGCAAGCAGAGGTGGGAGGCAGTCAGAAGTTTGGGATGTTCATAAAGGAAGGCAAGACAAACTTAGAAATGGAGAATAAAAAAAGAGGAAGCGAAAACGAGATACAAAATGACTCCTGCCTGAGACTCCCTGTGGTCATTTGGTAAATAGAGTTATCTGACATATACAATGAAACTTCCTCTGGTTTCCATACTCATCACCCCCTAAAGGCAACTCCACATCTTGTTCCCAAAGTGTCTGAAAGATGACATTTCAGAGATATGAAACAACAGCTTCTCAGGACCTAGAATAAAGGTAATGTCTCAAATTTTTCCTCCCTGCTTCCACAACCCCTTACTCTCTGTGCATCCTTATAAAAGTGTGATTACCCACTACTATCTGTTTTGTTTTTCACTTGGTAATAGTGTTCTTCCTGGATGGAAGCCAAGTTCTCAGCTCTAACACAGAAAATGGCATTTGCTGGCCTCAGAGGCTTAATGGATAATGTAACAAGACTCAATAGTCCCAGAAGAAATGGGTCTCAGGAACTACCTCCCAGAGAATTCTCAGCCTGGATGCCTCCCACACCACTGTTGTGGCTCTAATGACAAGGGGTCAACAGAACCCAAGATTTAGTGCTTTAGCCCCAGGGCCTGAGAGGAATTAGGTTGCAACTAGTGCTTTTGGAAAAAAAAAAAGTTGGGTTATCGTTAGTCAGTAAGTGAACACAGAAAGGTTTTCCTATTCTCAGCACCCAATAGAGCATAAGGTACATAAGAGACATTCAATACACATTTGTGGATAAAAAAATGACTGAGTGAGTGATCCCTGCAGAGAAAGATGCCAGCTTCAAAAGTTTTTGTTTTAAAATCACAAGACAATTTTTATTATCTCAAGGGGACAAGTGAACTCTAAATCATTTTGGAACACAGTAATTTAAGTAGAAATGCTCTTGGCCTTCTGTGGTCCTCATTCTTGTACTACCGGCAGCCTTATGTAAAAAGGGATTGTAAAGTTCCATCTAGGTTCAGCAAGAAACTTTGTTATATCAGATTAGTGATGTCTGCCATGGACATAGTAGTATGAGTATCTTTCATTTGTCACATCTTCCTTGTACTTAGAACCAAGCTTCTGAATGAACTGAAATTCAGAAGTTCAGTCAGTTGGCTTAGGTCCTGGAGCCTATTCCTGACAAAATTGTAAGGAGATGACTCACACAGACTGAGGCACTCCCCACCTGTCTGAACAAGCCGAGTGAGAGTTGGCATCAGGACTCTTAAAAAAAATAAAAAAAGGTACAGCCTGGGAACTGTAACTACAGTCAGGGAAGAAGGAATACATCCAAAGGTGTGATCTCTCAAAACTCTTTATGCAAAACGCCCTAAGGTGAGCTGGATAGGAATGCCTGTAAACTCAGCAGACACTGGACCAAAGTGTTTCTCTCCCTGAAATTTCACCCCAGGGTGAGAAGAAAGAAATATTCTCTCTCACTTGTTCATTAACCTTCTAGATCCCTACTCACCTCATAATCCTTGGCTGATCGCATTGACTGGAAGGACCAGTTCTGAAAGATTGACTCAAGTCTGAGGAACTCAAAGTTAGATGAACCACATTTGGAGAGGTGTGTAGATGTGAGTATGTGTTTTGTTCCCCTCAGCCTAATTCCATCACCGTTTGTTTCGTCTACTCCACTAATGTAATTAGAAGCCTGATTATATAGTCAGATGGCTAACCAAGTTGTTTGTGCATTTCTTTGCGACAATAACAGAATGTAATGCAGTCATTCTTACCGGTTGTCCCTTGCCATGGATGAGCTGTTTCATTAAGAGCCTTTGGAGAAAGAAAGACATTAAAGATCTATTAGTATCAGAAATGTCTTATCCTCATCTATTTGACATGGCTTCCAGTCAGACTTTGTAGCTCAGTAATATTTTTGAGAATTGCAGTTTAGATTCAAATTCTGATAAGTTTGAAGAATTACCTAATTTCAGAGTTGGAAGGCATTCAGTGTCCCATCAACTATTTTGCCACATATATAATTTTTAAAGAAATTGACATACCAGGCCATCACTCTGCTTCATAAAGAAGCTCACTTGAATACCAACACTTAAAAAACAACAACAACAAAAAAAAAAAAACCACTTCAAAACACTACATTTTTGCACTTCCACAATTGTCTTCAGGGTATAAGAAATATAAACCATCACATGCCATACAATTGGCCCTTCAGAGCGAGGGGACATGCCTTTGCAAAAAACGTTTTAGCAATTTTTAACTGGAGAAAATGTTTCCTTGTAAGTTGATATAAAGACAATTTTGTCTGCCCCACTAAAAGAAGAAACTTCCAGCTAAAGAATGCTTTATAAAAAATATCTAACTTTACACTCAGCTTAAAGGAAGGGAATTGGAAGCCAGTTTGCTCATTCAATTTACCAAGCAAGGAGACCATCAGAGAACAGAGTCTAATCGCCTGACAAGGTGTTCTGCATTTTCAGGCCTGGGAGTGAGCAATTAGAGACTGACAAATGACTTTTTAAAGAAAAACACATGTAAAAGAGATGGTAAATACTCCACCCTTGAGCGAGGCCATTTCTAAGCAATGCTAGGAAAGCTTCCTAGATAATCAAGCATTGCAGAAAATATCATCATAAATCACCTTTTTCCCCATTCTGGAATACAATTGAAAACAGTCCTGTCTTCAGTAGGAAAAAAGGGTGTCGGTGTGGCATGTGTACTCACAGCGTCCGGGAGATCTAGAAGCGCTGCAGGAAGGTCAGCCCTGAGCTTCCCAGCACCATGCTCCACCATCACGTGTGCTCGCCCTGGCACCTCCCACGGTTCCCCTTCACTGGCTGTGATCCTTCTTCTCCATCCTTTGTAAGGGAAATCCAAGAGGCCCTGGTGCACACCAGCTGCCTGTTGTGAGAGGCCAACTTGAGACTGTAAAACTGCCCAGAGTTTCAAGGCTTGTGTAAGTCTGTGATTCACTCCACAATGGGTCCCAGTCAAGCATGCTGGAGAGAAATTACAGGTTTCTCTTGTCTGAAGCATCTCCATTAAAATGACTCACTTGTTTGTCCTTTAATTTCTCAGACGATCACATGCGATTGTGTTGCATCTCCTGCATTGGTGTGATTAGAACGCGGGGAATAACATGCAAGGTTGTGACACTTTTGATGATGATTTTAAAAGGCTATTGTCATGTTTTTGCCTGTACTGATATTGAACCTGAGGGAAGAAAGTGACTAGGAAATTGATCACTAGCTTATGCCTTTGCACTAAAGATTTTCTTGTTTTAATTTTTTAGTGACTGAGACAAGTTGTTCTTGTAGAGCCTCTACCGCTGGCTATGGCACTGGGGAGTTCACAGTCTCCACCTGCAGGAAACATCATATGATCTGACTTTGGATAGAGTAGCCGGTTGGGACCGTCCTTCTCACCACCAAATAGTCCCAGTTCTAATGTCTTCTATTTACGTATCTTCTTAACCTCCAACTAGAATGTGAACTTCCACTTAAATATTTTGAGGGAAAATGTTGACAATAAGGAGAAATAAGTGAAAAGCAGTTTTGTAACACCTTTTATAGGAAAAGATCAAGGGGGCGATGCCTGTGAAAATGGGTCACTTCCATTGAGGTTGCTAGTTAAGTAGCAGGTCATTCGGGAATTAGAAATGCCAGTATCATAAAACCTTTATGTAATGCAAGAACTTTATTGAACATATTCTATGTGCAAGGCACCTTGCTCTGTACTTTGGGCATACAAAAAAGTAAGTACATAGTGAGTAATAAATGTGAGTAATCCTGCTCCCAAAGGTTTACAGTCTCCTGGGAAAAAAATATATATACAAACAAGAAGACTAAAACAAATAGTGTAACATAATAAATACTGGATATGAAGTGAATGGCACAGATTATAAATATTTTAGAAAATCGTGTGGAGAGAATCAGCACTTCTGGTTGGACTAATCATGGAAGACTTCATGGAGAAGGCAGAAAGTGAAGGCAAGCTTGGACACAGTGTGCCCTGAATAAAACCCTATGAGGTACACTTGTTCCCCAGCAGGAATCCACATATTACAACCACGGTAACACTGAATGAAAGGATCATTCAGTGGTAAGCTCAGTGGATTTTACTGCCTGATACCCCTGATGTTGAACAAACTGAATCAAATGCTTACTTACCACTTTTATTTAGAAGTCAATGAACTAACTGCCATAAAAACGTCTATATCCAAACTCATGACCGTGGATGTATGTTTGCGTGTGTCTGTGTATGTGCATAAATTTGTAGACACGCTGATAAAAAATGCTAACATTTTAAAGGCTAATGATTATTTGGCAAGTACTATCCTAAGTATTTTACCTACATTTATTCATTTAATCTTTACAACAACCCTATGAGGTAGGCTGTATTTTCCTCAATTTATAGATGAGAAAATTAAAGTCTAAGGAACTGAAATAGTTTTCCCAAGGATCATCATGTTTTATATGTTCTAACCATGCATCGGCCTTAGATCCTGTTAGCACCATTTTCTCCTTGAGCCATGTGACCAAGTCACTTCCTTGGTGAGGTGTGAATGGGACATTGAATGTCTCTCTACCCAGAGTCTTTCACAGCCATCTTAATCCATGTAGCTCATCGACACCTTCCAGGATGGGGTTGTGACCACAGGAGAGAGGGAACAGCTAGACCAAGAAATTCTCAAATAATCCCAGAGTTTCTCTGCTAGTATCCACGGGCCTTTCTTAGCTAATCGTAATCCCTAGGTAGAATGTTTTTCCCACTGTCCTATTGTAGAAAGTAAGTACATCAGAATAGAGTGTGCTTTCGGACTAGATGTGACTGACTGCTCAATGCACAATGTAGATAAAAGCTCCCTTGCTCTCGCTCTCTCTCTCTCTCTCTCTCTCTCTCTCTCTCTCTCTCTCTCTCTCGTTTCCATCTGCAAAATTAGGCAATTGGACCCAGTCTTTTCTAAAGGTTTTTCAGATTTATAATTTAAAACTATTTGGGTTCATGAGATTTCCTGCCCACTTCAATAGACTGACTCTGAGTCAGTGACATTTCTTCACACCGAAATCTCTGCTTTGAGAAACCAACTCTCCCATCCATCCCCTTTCCTTGAAGAGTCTATAGGAATACCGGGTGATGTCCAATTCAAACTCCTTCCTGACTTCACGGGAGAAAGGGACAACTGTTGTGCCAACATGAGTAATGCCATTTTAAAGACAACTCATTCTCCAGGTCACTGCATTTTTCTACTTTCTTTTCTGACTGACCTCTTTATTACATGTTTGCTTTCTCAAACTTTTCTGCAGGGGGGGTGGAATATTTTGTGTGTGAGAGAGAAAGAGAGAGAGACCCCACTCATTCACAAAGTGAGTCTCATGGTCCAGTTTGTAATGCAACATCATTAACAGGCTTCTTGGTAAGGTCATTAGGAGCTACCCATTGCCCCCTTTTCCGTTATCCACTCATTTCTTTTCTGATGCACCAGCTTGTGTAATTGCTTTATAAAGGAGTTTGTTGTTGTTGGGTGTTTTTGTTTGTTTGTTTTAAGGGCTTCTATCCATAGTGTTGTTCTCCTGTCAGATGGCTTCTGGTTGGAATGTCAAATTTGTTTACATACATGGTTAAGAAAATAAGCAGCTCTCTACTAAAAATATATTTTCCCCTTTTTCACCCCAGGTTTCAAAAAACCATGTTGTTGGTGAGGGTGACTTGGACATTGTCTGAATAGGCAGAGGCTCCATGTCTTTGGAGAAAGTCCAGGATTGGGAGCCTGCAGACTTGGGTTTCTGCCTCCATCTGAACCACCCCTCCAGGCTTCAGTCTCCTTCATTTAAAAAGAGCACCGTTCTGGCTCTAACGCTCTACCTATTTCATTTGGCTTACCGCCAAAGAAGTTGCATCTAAGCCCAAGCCAGGTTGGCTGTGCAATCAATTTATATTTGGAGGGGTGGGATATACTTGCAATAGGATTCCTTTTGCACAAAGAACCAGCAATGACCTACTTAGAGTCGGCGCAACTCCTGGTAACTATTCATGAGGGCCTCTCCTTATGCAACCTTACAGAATCCAGCCAGGTGACATCCCAGGCCACCTGTGCCAAGACCAGCCAGTGCTCTCTTCCTGAGGATGCGTGTGACCCACAGCCTGGAGCTGGAGACTCCAAGGCAGGCCCCGCTGTGGTCCCCTTTGTCTTTCTCTTCCCTTGTGGATGCCCAGAACGGCAGTCATGTATGGACAGTTGACGAGGGAGATACAGTCAGCAGCACAGAAGTAGACAGAGGGGCCTTTTGTTCTTTCCACACGCCATGCCCTCCTCCATAGCACCAGTGTGAGAGGCTTCCTTCGTACTCCCCAGAGGCGAGAGGACAGGAAGAAACACATTTCTCCTGGAGGCTCTGCCATTCTTGGAATGTATGACCTTGTCAAGAACAGAAAATCACAACTTTAATGTACAAGCAGCAAAACTCAGAAACCTCAGAACAACTGCAGTAGAGGCTCATTCTTTCTGCAATAAGCCCCTTTGGGTAGAGCCCCCTTAGCATAGGGAGAGTCTCTTCCCTTTAAATTACTCTGGAATCCAGGGAACAAGCTTGTTCTAGTGCCTACAAGTGCTGAGTTACAAACCTTGTCTTTCCCTAAGCTGGAACACAGCCTTCCCTCCCAGAAAATGCCCCTTTCTATGCACAAGGCCCTATTTGCTGTAGAAGACTGCAGCCACAGAGGCTGCTGGACCTCAGGTGGGCAGGGATGGGGCAGGGCTCGCTCTATGTATCTGAGTGCCTCTCTCTGCATCTCTCTCTGTTTCTGTTTCCGTCACTCTGTGTCTCTGTGAGAATCCCACTCAATGCATATGTGTCTCTCTGTTTCTTTCTGTATTGCTCTGGGTCTCTCTCTACAACATTTGGCCTTTATCTGACTGTGAAGGTGGGTGTTCCAGTGTGGGTGGCTCCATCTCCCTGTCTACTCTTCTCTCTCTAGATCTAGAGGGGTATGGAGACAGGGCTGCAAGACCCATTTGCACATGTCTGTGTGTCTGGACGGCTCTCTTCCGACAGTGAGTCACCATGCCCCATCTGTGAGTGCCTCTGATTGATTGCCCCTGTGATTCCTTCCTCTGTTTTGTTTTGTTTGTTTGTTTGTTTTCTCTATGACTCTATCTCTCAGACATTATCTCAAATGTAAATTCACTTCTATATTATCCCCGAGGCATCTCTCAGATAGTGCTTGTCATAATTCCTTGATCTTTAAACACAAAGGAAAGAGAGGGGACATGGTGAGGAATCTGGGGAGACTGCTGATAGCACAGAGGGTGGCTTGGTGCTGGGGAACTAGAGAGAAGGAGGAGAGGCAGCAGCTGTGAGGAGCTGGCACTCCTGCTCACTGTCCTCTCGCATATGCCCAGGCTAACTTATAAGCATTTTCAAATGGACCTGGTTGCTTTACATGGACCATCAAATTTTCATAGGGCAAGAATTAGAAGTGTGAATGTATCTCCAG
>PVKE010029800.1:0-20011 GCA_004027555.1 Craseonycteris thonglongyai | reverse complement strand
TAAAATGGTCATACTCCCCAAAGCAATATATTATTTATTTATTTATTTATTTAATTTTATTTTTTTAAGATTTATTTATTATTTTTGACAGAGAGAGAGAGAGAGAGAGAGATACATAGACAGAGACAGAGAGAAGTGGGAGGGCCCAGAACAGTCTCCATAGTTGCACATCATCAGTTTTTCCACATAGTTTCATTCCACAGGTGGGCAGGGCTGCACAGGGCAGGAACTGGGCCGGGGTCTCGCCCAGGTGAGAACTGAACTGGGGGCACTCCCCAGTTCAGCATATGGGTCCACACGGGCCGGGGCCGGGATTTGATCCTCGGTCCCTAGGGCTGCAAAGTGAGCGCCTAACCCACTGAGCCATCCCGGCTTCCCCAACCCAAAGCAATATAAAGATTCAATGCCATTACCATCAAAATCCCACAGACATTCTTTCAAGAAATAGATTAAAAAATCATCAAATTTGTATGGAGCCAAAAAAGACCCCAAATCACCATAGCTATCCTGAGAAAAGAGAATAGAACTTGGGGAATCTTAATGCCTGACTTTAATTCATACTACAAAGCCTCAGTAATCAAAACAGCTTGGTAGTGGCAGAAAAACAGACATACAGACCAATGAAACAGAATTGAAAACACAGAAATAAACCTACTAATATATGGACAGCGTATTTTTGACAAAGGAGCAAAAAAAAAACAACGGAAAAAGAAAGCCTCTTCAGGAAATAGTACTGAGGAAATTGGAAAACCACATGCAGAAGACTGAATGTGAACTGTGGTCTGTCAGCATATACCAAAATTAACTCAAAATAAATTAAAGACCTCCAAATAAGACCCAAAACAATAAATTGCATAGAGCAGGGGTCTCCAAACTGTGGCCCGTGGACCAGATGCAGCCCGCGAGGCCCTCTCATCCAGCCCGTGGAGACCTTTTTATCTATGGAAAAAAATTATGGAAATTTATGTGTATCCTGCCAAGATCAGCTGCTTACTTTTTCTACTTCTGTTCAGTCAATGAGATGATATAACACCATCTAGTAGCAGAGTTTTTAAATGGTTTGCTGCTTGTTCAAGACTTGATTATTTTGATCACAGTTTGCCAGTTGCAGTTGACTGCTGTGATGAGGAGGTGTTGCTGTCAGTTAGCGTCTAATTGCAAAACATGTTGCACTCTATTTTATTTAGTGATAATTTCCTTTGCGTAATTACTTACCAGTGTGTATAAAGTATTGGGAATCTCATCAGTTTAACAAGAATTTTCTGAATATTCTGAAGAGGAAACATTAAAAGCAACAATCTCTCTACCATAAGTGGATATATTTGCAGACTATATTCAGGTAAGTTTAGTTTAAGAAATCATAAGAATTTTTAAAAATTGTTTCGGGTCATTTGCAGCTATAATTGCGATGAAATTAGTTCACATAATCAGGTTTCTTGAGCAATATTGTGTATAAGATACTTTCAGTTTCACTATTTATTCATGTTGAAGTCACTTTATTTTAGTGCCCAACGATGGCTGAGAAGAGGAAAAGAAAAACAGACGATGAGTGTCAGCAATTTCAAGAAGAATGGAGTTTGAAATAATTCTTCATCAAATCTGGCAAGAAAGCATTGTGTGTGATTTGCAACGAAACCGTGGCTGTGATGAAAGAATACAACCTGCGCCATCATCATCGAAGCAAGCATCAGGAGAAAAATGCACAGTTGGAGGGTAAAGTTTGTGCCAAAAAATTTTCTAAATTACAAAATCAACTCACATCTCAGAGGACATTGTTCAGTAAATCCTCAAATGAAAATGAATCCTTAACTAAGGCCAGTTATAAAGTTGCCTACATCCTGGCTAAAAGTGGCAAGTCATTTACAGATGGTGAAGTAGTGAAGGAATGTTTGTTGGAGGGTGGCTGAGGAACTTTGCCCAGAAAAGTTGAAACAATTTAAAAATGTAGCTTTGGGTGCAAATACCATTGCCGGCCTTGTTGCAGACATGGGTGAAAACATTGTGACTCAAATAGCGAAAAATGCAAGCAAGTTTTGCCATTTTTCAAGTGCAATGGATGAACCGCTGGACAGCTGTTCCACCTCTCAACTGCTTGTGTTCATTAGAGGTGTGGATGAAGACATGAACATAACACAAGAGCTGGCTTCCCTACATAGCATGTATGGCACTGTTACCGGAGAGGATATATTTAATGAATTGAAAAAAACACTTGCTGATTATAACTTGGACTTGACTAACCTCAGTTGCCTGACTGTTGATTGAGGGAAGAACATGAGTGGCACAAAGAAAGGCTTGGTTGGACAAGTGAAGCAGATGTGTAATGAGAAAAACATTCCACAACCAATGTTCCTGCACTGTATTATTCACCAGCAAGCTTTGTGTGCTAAATATGTGGACATTAGCAGTGTACTGAATCATATGGTGAAGATGGTGAATTTAATAAGGTCACATGGGCTCAACCATACACAGTTCAGAGACATGTTGAAAGATACAGACACAGAATCGCAAGATTTACCATATTACACAGCAGTAAGATGGCTAAGTTGTGAGAAAGTTCTGAGCAGAGTATTTGAATTAAGAAAGGAAATAGGTGACTTCCTGGGAAGTAAAGGCAAGCCATAGCCATTACTGTCTGATGAAGAGTGGGTATGGAAATTGGCCTTTGCTGCAGACATAACTAGTCATTTAAATTTTCTGAACCTAAAACTACAAGGAGAGAAAAATCTAGTTTCTGATCTATACACCCACCTAAAGACCTTCAGATCTAAACTTGTCTTGTTTTTGGAACAAGTACAGGCCAACAACTTGACACACTTTCAGCAGTGGTCTTAATGGCTGAAGCAACAGCTGAGTTCCCCACATCATTTGCATGCGAGATCATCAAAGACCTCCGGCTGCAGTTTCAGGAGCAGTTTTCTGACTTGGATTCAAAGGCAGAAGAAGTGAGACTGTTTCAAAACCCATTTGAAGCAGATGTAGCCAGTTGCCCAGATGAATTACAGCTGGAGGTCATTGAGTTGCAAGCAAATGACCTCCTTAGGGACAAGTTCAAAGCAGGACTGGTGGGTTTTTTACTAGTTTTTGCCCAAGGAAGCCTTTTCTAATTTCAAAACTTTTGCATCAAGGTACTTTTCAATCTTTGGAACAATATACTTGTGTGAACAAACATTTTCAAGAATGAAATACATGAAGAACAATTTGAGAACAAACTTTTCTGATGATAATCTCAGGTCACTGTTGATGTTAGGGACATCAAATCTAAAGCCAGAAATGTCTGCTATTTTGGCATCCAGGAAACAATTTCACCATTCCCACTAATACAGGTGTTCATGTGTAGTGTATCAATGTATTATTAAATAATAACTGAATATAATAATATTAAATAAATAATTAAAAACAACATCTATGTTTTGATTCTTTTTTATTTGGACCTTAAGTGTGTAGTCGGCCCCCAAACTGCTGTTTGATAGTTAATGCGGCCCTCGGGCTGAAAAGTTTGGAGACCCCTGGCATAGAGGAAAACATTGGTACTAAACATATAGATCTGGGGTTCAGGAAGGACTTTATGAACCTAACCTCAATGGCAAGGGAAGTAAAAGCAAAAATAAATGAATGGGACTTTATCAAACTAAAAAGCTTCTGTACTACAAAAGAAACCATCAACAAAGCAAAGAGGTGACCATCCAATTGGAAGAAAATATTTGCAAACAATGCCTCTGATAAGGGGCTAATATCTAAAATAAAGAATTTGTACAACTCAACAATAAAAAAATAAGCAATCCAATTAAAAAATGGGCAGATGACCTTAGCAGACAGTTCTCTCATGAACACATACATATGGCCAACAGATATATGAAAAAATGCTCCACTTCACTAGCAATTAGGGAGATGCAAATAAAAACCACAGTGAGCCCCTTCGATTTGGTCATTGCTCAAACGTTATTTTGTTAGAAAGCCTTTTCCAAGCACTATATATAAAATTACGAAAAAAGATGGCGGCATGAGAGGAGAATGCCGATAACTGCCTGGGAAGGGACTTGTGAACAGAGGGAAATCCACAGGGGAAACCCTGAGAAGCAACCTCAACTAAGAACCACACAATGCAGAACAATACCCAAAGGTTAGAGGAAAAAGGGGAGAGCGGGAGAGGGAAGGAGAAGCAGCTGTTCGGGGACAGAGACTTGGAGTGCGGCCTGGGGCTGGCAAAAACAAAGGGGGGTTGAGGGACTATGGTCAAAGTGGAGCTGGATCGAGGGCGGGCTGGAAGCCAAGACCTAGGGAGCGTGGAAGCCCCACAACACTGTGGACAATTTAACATCTGAACTCAAGGGACAGCACGCTGTGCCCTAATCAGATCACGGAGCCTAAAGTGGAACAGGGACTGTGGAGCAGGGCGGCTGCACTTCTTGGTGGGCCAGGTGAGAGCAGGGAACCAGCCCACAATGGCTCAGCACCCCTGATTTACAGGGAGATTGACTGTGAGGAGCGCCTTCTGAAAACAGGGCTCTTGGAGTGAGGGCTGGGGCTTGAATGGACATAGCTGCATTAGACGTGCTTAGAGTAAACCCAGCGGTCTCAACAGAGCCGGGAGCACAGAGTGGCTGCCAGTGGAGATACGGCCTGTGCACACAGGGCTTTTGGCGTCCCACCCACCAGGCCGCCATGGCATCACTACCTGCTCGCGAGTGCACAACTGGGCTTTTGGTGCCCCACTCACCAGCCCGCTGCTGCCCCGCTGCAGCCCTGCTGCCTGTACACGGGACCGGCCTTTGGCGCCCTGCCCACCGGGCCACTGCGGCACAGCTGCCTGCTCGTGGGCGCGCAACCGAGCTTTCAGTGCCCCGCCTGCCGGGCTGCTGGGGCGCTGCTGCTTGTGCACGCGGCTGGGCTGCTGACCCGGATGACGTGACACCAACGCTTGCACGCGGGACTGCGTGGCCAACCAGGCCTCTGCCAAGCCCCAACCCATCAAAGTGCTGCCCTGTGGGCGAGGCTCACAGACACGATTGAAGGAGGGGCAGCCAGGTGGAGGAGAGAAAGACCGGAGCTCCTGCGCTCTGCCTGCACTGAAACACCAGCCCCACTGCTGAGAAAGGAATCTACTATTGTGTCTCAGGCCCGCCCTAGCTCCCACTCACAAGCCCCCACCCCCCTGGCCACACCCTTAATACCCTGCTATATAAAAGCTAAGAGAGCAACCTAAAGTGCCCCAGGACACAGAAGCTATCTTTATCCCCCAACCCTCTCCCAAAATCTCCTGCTCCCAGAACTGAGCCCAAAAGAAAAAATAAAGAGAAGCCCATCTGATAGGCAAACCCCCAGAGGGAAAACGTACTCATGCCTAAAGCAAGAAGAACCACATCAAACACAATGCACATCTCAGAATCCAAATCCCCTCCAGAAGATCAGGGCCATCTTTTAGTAAAGGACCTTGCACACTTGAAATCAAATCTAAGTGAAACAGAATTCAGGGCTGCAATAATCAAGACACTCAGAGAGCTCACTCAATGCTAGTAAAGTACCCAGACACAGTTAAATGACCTCAACAAGAAATTTTCTGAGCAAAATGAGTACTTTACCGATAAAATTGAGAAGCTAGAGCAGAATCAAAAGGAACTTCTTCATTTAAAAAAAAAAAATATATATATATATTTATTTATTTTTATTTTTGACAGAGAGAGAGAGAGAGAGAGAACTGAACTGGGAGAGCTCCCAGTTCAGCATATGGTTCCACATGGGCGGGGGCTGGGACTCGATCCTCGGTCCCCAGTGCTGCAAAGTGAGCGCCTAACCCGCTGAGCCATCTAGGCTTCCCCAAACTTCTTGAAATAAAAGGCATCAAGGGAGAGCTGAAAAAAGAACTGACCAGCATAGGAAACAGGGCTACACAGCTAGAGGAAAGGATGAGTGAAATCTAAGATAGAAACATGGAAATGTCACAGAGGGAAGAAGAAAGGAAAAGGAGAATCAAGAGAAATGAAAGAGCCCCACAAGAACTCTCTGACTCAATCAGAAAAAACAATATTAGAATAATAGGGGTACCAGAAGGAAGCGAGATGAAATCGTCTCAGAGTCTACTAAAACAAATAGTGGATGAAAATTTTTCTAACCCATGGAAAGAATTACAGCCCCAAATCCAAGAGGAAAACAGAATCCCTAACCACCTAGACCCTAGCAGATATTCTCCAAGGCACATTGTTCTGAAGATGACAAATACCAAAGACAAAGAAAGTATCCTCAAGGCTGCCAGGGAAAAACAAAATATAACTTTCAAAGGAAAACTTATCAGGCTGTCACCAGACTTCTCAGCAGAAACTCTGCAAGCCAGGAGGGAGTGGAGCCCAATCTTCAAAATATTAAAAGACAGAAATTTCCAGCCAAGAATTAACTATCCAGCAAAATTAACCTTTGGATATGAAGGAGGAATTGAGGCCTTTTCAGATATACAGAAGCTGAGGGACTTACTTCTCCAGCTCAAAACCGGCACTCCAAGAAATACCGAAGGAGGCTATTTGGCCTGAATTAAGATATCAAAATAAGTGGAGAAAAGTTGGGACAACAAAGAAATAAAAAGGAAAGAAGAAATGGATATAGGACATCCTCATATATCAATCATCACCCTGAATGTAAATGGACTGAACTCACCAATAAAGAGGCACAGGGTAGCAGACTGAATTAAAAAACAAAATCCAACCAGATGCTGCCTACAAGAGACACACCTCAGCCACAGGGACAAACATAGACTCAGGGTAAAAGGATGGAAAGCAATACTCTAGGCAAATGGCAGTCAGAGAAAAGCTGGAGTGGCCATACTGATTTCTGATGAAAAAGACATCACGATAAAAAAAAATAATAAGACATAAAGATGGACATTACATCTTGATTAAAGGGACAATACACAAGAAGACATGACACTCATCAATGTATATGCTCCAAATCAGGAAGCAGCAAAATTTATAAAGCAACTACTAACAGATCTAAAAGGAGAATTTGACAAAAATACAATTATAGTAGGGGATCTAAACACTCCCCTGACAACATTGGACAGATCATCCAAGCAGAAACTAAATAAGGAGATTGCAGCTTTAAATGATACATTGCAGGAAATGGACATAAATGACATTTACAGGTCATTCCATCCTACAACAAAGGGCTATACATTTTACTCCAGTGCACATGGAACATTTTCAAGGATAGACCATATCCTGGGACTTAAATCCAACCTCACCAAATTTAACAGCATCCAAATTATACCAAGTGTATTCTCAGACCACAAAGCATTGAAACTTGCGATCAATTGCAAAAGACCAAGTGCAGAGAGAATCACATATACGTGGAGGGTGAACAACATGCTAGTAAAAAGTGACTGGCTCAAAGAGGAAATAAAACAAGAGATTAAAAATTTGTAGAAACGAATGACAATGAAAACACGACGTACCAAAATTTGTGGGACACAGCAAAAGCAGTATTAAGAGGGAAATTTATATAATTACAGGTCTATCTTAAGAAACAAGAAAAACTACAAGTAAATACCCTCATATCTCATCTTATGGAGCTAGAAATAGAAGAACAGGTTCCCCCAAAGCCAGCAGAAGAAAAGAATTAATAAAAATCAAAGCAGAACTTAATGAAATTTATAATAGAAAAACAATAGATAAAATTAACGCCACAATGAGCTGGTTCTTTGAAAAAATCAATAAAATTGACAAACCACTGGCAAGGCTCACCAAAGGGCAAAGAGAAATATTTCATATTTCCAGAATATGGTACAACAGGGGAGAGATTACAACTGATGCTGCAGAAATACAAAGAATCATAAGAGATTATTATGAAGGACTCTATGCCGACAAATTTGACAACCTAGAGGAAATGGACAAATTTCTAGAAAGATATAGTTTACCTAAACTAAACCAAGAAGATTTGGATAACCTAAATAGACCAATCAACAGTACAGAACTTGAAATAACTGTCCAAAACCTGCCCAAAGGCAAAAGGCCTGGACCAGATGGATTTACCAATCAGTTCTACCAGTCATTCAAAGAAGAACGAATGCCCATCCTCCTCAAACTACTCCAGAAAATTGAAGAGGAGGCAGTACTACCCAATTCATTCTATGAAGCTAATATCTCCCTAATACCAAAACCTGGGAAAGACAATACCAAAAAGGATAACTATAGGCCACTCTCACTGATAAACACTGATGCAAAAATCTTAAATTAAATTTTAGCTAACAGAATACAACAATGCATTAAAAAGATTATTCACCATGATCAAGTGGGATTCATCCCAGGGGCACAAGGATGGTTCAACATATGCAAATCAATCAATGTAATCCAGCACATTAACCAAAGGATAAAAACCACATGATTATCTCAATTGATGTAGAAAAAACATTCAACAAGATACAACACCCAGTTATGATAAAAACACGAAATCAAATAGGGATTGAAGGGAAGTACCTCAACATTATAAAGGCCATATATGACAAACCCTCAGCAAATATTATACCAAATGGGGAACAGCTGAAGTCTATTTTCCTAAAATCAGAAACAAGACAGTGATGCCCCCTGTCACCACCGCTGTTCAACATAGTTCTGGAAGTTCTAGCCAGAGCAATCAGACAAGAGAAAGGAATAAAAGGTATTAGAATTGGGAGAGAAGTTAAACTGTCACTCTTTGCAGATGACATGATCCTGTATATAGAAGACTCTAAAGACTCTATCAGTAATCTATTACAAATAATAGACAAATACATAAATTCGCAGGCTTCAAAATCAATGTCCCCAAATCAACTGCATTATTGTATGCCAACAATGAAACTTCAGAAAGACAGATGAGAAGATCCATTCCCTTTGCCATTGCAAACAAACAAACAACAACAACAACAACAAATGAAATACCTAAGAATAAATCTAACAAAGAACGTGAAGGACTTACACACTGAAAACTATAAGACACTGTTAAAAGAAATTAAGGAGGACACAAAGAAATGGAAAGACATTCCATGTTCATGGATTGGAAGAATCTACATAGTTAAAATGACCATACTCCCCAAAACAATATACAGATTCAATGCCATTCCCATAAAAATCCCATAGTCATTCTTTCGAGACATAGATAAAAAAATCATCAAACTTGTATGGAACCACAAAAAACCACGAATCGCAAAAGCTATCCTAAGAAAAAGGATAAAGCTGGGGGCATCTCACTGCCTGACTTTTATCTGTACTACAAAGCCTCAGTAATCAAAACAGCCTGGTACTGGCAGAAAAACAGACACACGGACCAATGGAACAGAATTGAAAACCCTGAAACAAACCCACAAATATATGGACAGATTACTTTTGACAAAGGAGAGAAAAATATACAGTGGGGAAAAGAAAGCCTCTTCAGTAAATGGTGCTGGGAAAATTGGAAAACCACATGCAAAAGGCTGAATGTGAACTGCGACCTCTCACCATATACCAAAATTAACTCAAAATGGATTAAAGAGCTCCAAATAAGAAAGGAAACAATAAATTGCATAGAAGAAAACATTGGCATGAAACTTACAGACCTGGGGTTCAGGGAGGACTTTATGAATCTGACCTCAATGGCAAGGGAAGGAAAAGCACACATAAATGAATGGGACCTTATCAAGCTAAAAAGCTTCTGCACTGCAAAGGAAACCATCAACAAAGCAAAGAGGCAACCAATCAACTGGGAGAAAATATTTGCAAACAATGCCTCTGAGAAGGGGCTAATATCAAAAATATACAAAGAACTTGCACAACTCAACAAGAAAAAAGCAAGCAATCCAATTAAAAATGGGCAGATGACCTTACCAGACACTTCTCTCATGAACACATACATATGGCCAACAGATATATGAAAAAATGTTCAACTTCACTAGCAATTAGGGAGATGCAAATAAAAACCACAATGAGATACCATCTCACACCTGTTAGAATGGCTATAATCAACAAGACAAGGGATAACAAGTGCTGGAGAGGCTGTGGAGAAAAAGGAACCCTCATGCAGGGCTGGTGGGAATGTAAATTGCTACAACCACTATGGAAGACAGGATGGAAGTTCTTCAAGAAACTAGGAATGAAATTGCTATATTGCCAGGAAACAGCCAGGCTGAACAAAGTCCCTGAGTTTGAGTGGTGGGAATTAAAGACAGACCAAATGGCCAGCCAACTGTCCTCAATAGGAGCAGCCCCGTATAGCTTTATTGCTCGCCTTATATAGCAAAAGTTTACATCATTACAAGGAACAAGGAGGGAAAAACTAAGATATTTAAAAGTATAAGACAGGTCACTCGTAAACTAAGAAACATAGTGTAAGCAGACGATTATCAGGAACAAGCAGACCCTTTCCCATACATTCTTGTTTACCCCCACATTCTAGGTCATTATTCAATTGGCACCAGCTTTCTGGCTGTCATGCGAAGCTGCACATATATCTTTTGCGTATAGCTATTACAAGGGAGGGCTGAAGGGGCGGCCAAGGCTCTGCCATCAAGGCCCCAGGCCGGTCCCTCCCGTTAGGCTGAGGGAACCGAAGGTTTGCCATTGAGGCCTCTGGAAACCTTTTCGTTCAGGGTCCACACTGGCTCCCTACACTATATGATTCAGCAATCCCTCTCCTGCATATCTTCCTAAATAACTTGAAAACCTTTATTTGCAATGATATATGTACCCCAATGTTCATTGCAGCATTGTTTACAGTGGCCAAGTTGTGAAAACAACCAATGTATTTTTTGATAAATAACTTTTTTGAAAGAAGTTATGGTACATTTACACAATGAATACTACTCAGTGATAAGAAAAGATGAAATACAGTCATTTGTGACAACATGGATAGACTTTGAAAACATCTTATTAGCAAAATAAATCAGATTGAAAGAATCAAGGAACATATGACCTCACTCATAAGTGAAATATAAAACTGCAAGTAACAAACAATAACTTATGGACACAGTCAATAATTTGGTGGTTACCTGAGTATAAATGGGAAAGTGGGTGAATGAGGGGGTATGGAGGGTTGGAAAGGACCACCAGGTTTATGGTGATAGAGGGAGAGCTGATTGTGGGTGGTGAGCACATAATACAATACATAGATGATAAAATGTAGAGATGTACACCTAGAAACAATGTAATTGTTATAGTCCAATGTCACCCCAAATAAATTTAACAATAATAAAAAGAACACAAGGGGTATAATTTATAGAAATAGGTTTAAAAGGGGTACACAAATGCAAAGAGGTGGAGAACCACTGGACTAGAATATCACTACAAAAATCCTATTTATACTCCTTACATGAGCCACATGCATCAAGAAATGCAAGCTGGCCTTTTGAGCCACTCTTTCACTCAGGCCCATTTGTCTCTTTGGAGTATACTTTTACTTTTTTTTATTTATTAAGATTTATTTTATTGTGTTTTGAGAGAGAGAGAGAGAGAGAGAGACAGAGAGAAGGGAGAATGCTCAGAACAGTTTCCATAGTTGACATTAGTTTTCCATATTCACTCCACAGGTGGGCATGGAGCTGTGCATAGGCCCCGGCAAAAGCTGAACTGGGGGGCACACCTCAGTTCAGCATATGGGTCCACCTGCACTGGGGCCGGGATTTGATCCTCAGTCTCCAGGGCTGCAAAGTGAGCACTTAACCCATTGAGCCATCCCAGCTTCCCCTATTTTCACTTCGAATAAACTATCCTTTCTGCTATGCTTCCAATTCTTAGGAGTCTCCTTCTACTTTTAATAAACTATTATTTCACCCCTGTAAAAAAAAACAAAACAACTCTCCCCATAACTTGATATCAAATATTACCAATGTCTAAAGTGTAATAAAACATTGGCTTAACCCATTTATTACCTCATATCTTGATATTATTACAGATTCATTTAAGAGTCTGTGTTTGTGTTCCATCCATACCTGCCAGTTCTTTGAAGAGGATTTGTATCTACTCAGAAATGTTCTGGCTATTTATAACATGCTTGCTTTGAAAAGCTCTGAGAAATTTAAACAGATTTTTTTTCATTTGCAATATCTTCCTTACTCAAAGATATGGTTGTCATGACCCCCCAGGAAGCATGGAACAGAAGTGATTTTTCTACCACCATATACTCAGCTAATGGAAGATCAAAAGCAGGACCCATTCCAGTTTTTTTCTTGGGACATTATCATCTATACTTGTAGAGAACATGACTGACACTAAATGTAAACAACACTAGCACACACACAGTAGAGTAATGTAAACTCTAGCACATGCACCGTAGAGCAATGTAAACAACTCTAGCACCTTCACAGTAATATATGCAACTTGGAACATCTGTGAAAGACAGATAACCTCAAATATGAACATTGTAAACAACTTGGCACATGAGCAACAAACACCCAAATGATGCTACCTAGGACCTCTGCAAACTGTAAGTATCCTAGGGTTACTTAAGCATACCAAAGCAGAGGCTAAGTAGACAGATCCCATTGCAAGTTTCTTGTGATTGGTCACTGAGAGACACCCTACCTGAGTCTTCACCTTGCAAGATGCTGACCATCTTGCAGACCCTAAAGTGCTGACTTGGACTCTCAAGTTTGTGATCCTATTTCATTCATGACTTTATCCTATTATATTTCTCACGGTTCCTTATTTCACATTTATTCTGCTTTGTGTGATGCTTATTAATCTGTGACAAGGATGATAATGAATACTGAGGAAGAAGGTGTTCGACGTTCAACATTGTCTCTTTGTGTCCTTCCTTGGTGTCCACATAACTCACCTCAATATTTTTGTGTGATCCACCACTGACCATTTGGATGCCAATCTATTATTTCTGCAGGAGTGATGAATTGTTGTGGCTCACAGGACAAGACTATAACAAAGCACACACACATAATTGTGAAGTCTTATGTGCTCACAACAATATTCACAAAGGAAGAATAGAGCTCGTATGCTCATATAACACAGTGACTCTGCCATGAATTCCCAGCTTAGCTGATTCAACCACATAATTGTTTAAAGTCAAATCTCTTCATGTGCTATTTTCTAAAATAGTTTTTAATTATCCTTAATCTACTGACATGGAATCATTGTTGTTGTTTTTTTAATCCAGAATACCAAGCCCATTTTCTTCTGAAATTCCAAAATTTTTAGCATAAAAAGCACTTCAAGTTTTTGTTCAGAATGTTTTAGCAATTTTCAGAACTCCTTCAAGCAACTTTAACTGGTACCAACACAGACCAGACACAGACAACTCAGACATTGTGTCCTGATGATGAATGACCTCCAGATTATCCACAACATTTACAACAAATTTCCCCATACAATTTAACTTTAACGTGTACATCTTTTTACAGGCATCTTCTCTGTAGAATAACAGAAAAGTCAAAAATAGATCAAGAAGCTTTAGTTCAAATTTTAAAATCAGAGGAAGAGAGAAGAAAGCATTAAGTGTACCATGTTAGAAGACTATTTCTTCTCCTGTACTACTGGTGGTCTGTGACCAATGCCTCAGAAAGAAAACATAAAGCTGCCTGTAACTGATTAGAGAATGAGAAGGCGTAAGTCACATTTGGCTTTTTGAAATCCCTCCATTCTCAATGCTGAATTATAAGGCTATAACTAAGTCAATCATGAAATAGTCACTTAATGGAATATTTTGTAGCCAGCAAAAACATTTGCTAAGCAAGTACAATTAGTAAAAAAGAAAGAGTCTATTATAGAGGTAAGTAAAAAGGGGGATGCAAAACTAAAATAGCTTGATCAGAATATTTTAAAAGAGAAACATAAACTGCTCCATAATATCCAAAAACATTGGAAATGCATGTTGCTGGTAATTCCTATCCTTGAATAAGTCCATTTTATTTTTCTTTAACCTTTTGTATTTTCCAAGTTCTATACAATGACTATATTCCTTAATAATAAAAAAAAGAGCCACTCTTCATTTTTAAGTTTCATCTAAAAAAATGCAGTGTGACCAATTCATGAATGTATACTTTAATTCCAGTGGTTAACACTGTGCTAGGGCTGCCACAGGAAGGGGGAACCAAAGGGAAGGAATGGGGCTCCCATTTCTACTTTGGCCAGGATTGCTCTAAATTTGTTTTCTAAACCAGTATGCCACAGATTTTCTTTTAAAAAAGATGGGAGCATTCTAACTGCTAACATTTGAAAGTTTTGAAACCATTGTTTTAGGCTATAAAAGAACCAAAAGTAATTTAGAGACAAAATTATGGTATTTGTTGAATGTGGTTATAAGAGATTCTTTGTATTAGTTCCTATTTTTGTGCCTGAACATTTCATAACAAAGTTTAAAAATTAATACATCTGCATTTCCAAGTAAAAATACACTTTTCTATGTAAGTAATTCAGTTTCATATTTGTTAGATCCAAAACTTAAATTATGTTTTTGTTAAGAACAATTAGGATATATTTTAGCAAAAAAAAAAAAAGGAAATAGGGTGCAACTGACAGAATGAAAGACAGATTCTATATTTAAGATACCCAAGAAATAAATTGGTTCAATGTTCTCATTTTATTAAATTAGAATGGTAAAAAAAAATTTTTTTTCTAAGACCACAAAGCTAGTAAGATAAACAGACAAACAAACAAACCCAAGAAGACAACAGGTTTTATGTAGTCATAACATCTAGGAACTAAGCAGGAAAGGGAAGTCCTTATTGTGTGTCCTAAGGCTACTTAAGGAAAGGGCATCCCTGGAGTGTTTATAATGCACTGCTATCATTTATATCAGTAAGAGCAATTATAAGACAAAGTTCTCCCAAAAGACACACATACCCATCACTATCACAATGGCTCTCTCAGAAAGGTTCGTTTAGTGGACTTGGGAACAGCTGGAAATTCAATCTCAAACTTGGGCAGCTTTGACATAGTGCCACTCTGTTGGGGAAAATAAGTCTTAGGACAGGTTTGTTAAACCCCATTTGTATTTTAGCATTCCCAATATAAAATTACTGAGGATATACACACACTATGTCTTTCTGTCCTTTCCAAGGTCACACAATGTTCTTTAGGCACAAGGTCTGTCCCCAGAATGAATCATTCTTGGAGGTGATGGGAGGGTACACTGTTCCCTCTAGTGGTCAGAAGCAGTGAGGTAAAGGTGCAGAAGGTGGGAGGGTAAAAGAATTTTTAAAAGGAAGCTTTCTCTTACCCTAAAATAAAAGGCCTGCAGCATGTTTCTACCGACTGTGGTAGACAGCAGAATGACAGCACTCTCAGGACAGTCAGTACACTTGCCAATTCACAATGATGTTCTGGTTCTTTAGGAGTTTGTGATTTTGTTTCTCTGTTAATATCTGAAGCAAAGTTCAAGAAACGTAGTCTTCATTTAAAGAACAAAAAATGTTGGAAGGTTAAGAAAATAATAAAAAGCAGGAAAAAAACAGTAAGTTGAATTGGAATTATTATTTTTATTTATTCCAGCTATCAGTTATCAATCCTGGTGCTTAGTACCTTACAGACCTTACCTCATTTACTCCTGCTACAACATTGAGAATTGGACATCATTAATATTTGGAGACAATAAGGCTGAACGGGTGCTGGAAAGCACCTCACCACTTAAGTTATGGTCTTGGGAGCCCATTTCTCTGCAAGACCCAAGTCTCAACCTTCACATTCTTAGGCACGATCCACCAAAAAGCAAAAAATAGAAACCTTCTCATTCAATCATGGAAATGGTCCAAGCAAACCCACACCTCAGAGCCATGGGCACTACATCAGTGACTGCCCAGCCTGCACCAATGGCTGCCAGCCTGGTCTCCAACTCAATTCCAGTTCACCCTGAGTCTGGTAGCACCTCCCTTTTCTAACAGGTGTGTTCATGAGGCTCTGCATGCAAACCAAGTATTTTATAATCAAGGCATATTTTAAATATACTATAGATATTCTGATACATGAAGAAACACTCAATGGAGCTCCCAAGACATTAATACTCATAGAACACTAAATTACCGTAAAGGACTGATGTGGAAGTCAGGGTCAGGATGCATAAATTTCTTCATAGTTCAGGTATAATAAAATAAGGATGTGCTAGAGTCCCCTTTGTAACACTTATTTTTTGTTTGTTTTAGGGGGTTGTTTTATTTTTATTTTTATGGTTTTTGACAGAGACAGAGAGAGAGAGATACAGAGACAGAGAGAAGGGGGAGGGCCCAGAACAGTCTCCATAGTTGCACATCATTGGTTTTTCCACATACTTTCATTCCACAGGTGGGCGCGGGGCTGCACAGGGCAAGAACTGGGCTGGTGTCTTGCCCTGGGGCTGCAAAGTGAGCTCTTAACTCACTGAGCCATCCCGGCTTCCCCTGTTTTTTATTTAGTTTTTTTCCCCTAACATTTTTTGAAGTTCTGAAGACCATTTAGGTGATCTTAATGTATAATTTTCTACTACAGAGAACAGAAAGATACATTTTTAAATGATTGCCCAGGGAACCCTTCTTTAAAGCAATCAATCTTGTTCATGTTGTCATATAAAGAAAAACCTATTTCCGTGTGTAAAGTTTGTTATCTTTCTGCTTGTCAGTACAAAGGTTTTTTATGACAGCCCTACAGCCAAGAATCATGGCACTAACATCTCATGTTTGCTCACAGGGATGTATTTTCTTCATACACACACATTCTAAATTATACTGCTTTCATTAGGTCAACAAAATTGAAACCTGAAGGCATCATAACACCCTCTAGATTAGGTCTACTTAAATACCTCAGAAGCATTCTCCATAGGTCAGGCAATTAGAACATACTAAAAGATCAAGGTGCAGGTGCATCAAAGTAAACAAACAACAGAGTGAAAAGGCAACCTATGGAATGGGAGAAAATATTTGCCAGTCATCTATCTGATAAAAGATTAACATCCAAACAATGAAAAAAAACTGTTGAAAACCCATCAACAAAAAGACAATAACCCAATTAAATAATGGGCAAAGGACTTGATTAGACATTTCTCCAGAGTGTACAAATGGCCAAGAAGTAATGAAAAGATGTTTAATATCATTAATCATTAGAGAAATTCAAATAAAAACCATAGTGAGATATCACCTCATACCTAGTAGGATGGCTATTATCAATAAAACAGAAAACAACTAGTGTTGGGAATATGAAGAAATTGGAACACATGTGCCCTGTTGGTGGGGATGTAAAATGTAATGGAAAACAATATGACATTTCCTAAAAATATTGAAATTACTGTATGAGTTCATTTATGTGAGGGAAAATTACCATATGATCCAGCAATCCCATTTCTGGGTATATACCCAAAAGTACTAAAAGCAGGGTCTCAAAGAGATACTTACATACCCACATTGTTGGTATTATTCACAATAGCCCAAAGATTAAAGCAACCCAAGTGTCCCTCAATGTAAGAATGGATAAATAAAATGTAGTTTAAACATACAATGGAATATTTGGCCTTAAAAACAAAGGAAATTCTCCCAAATACTACTACAAATGATGTGAAACTTGAGAATCTATGCTAAATGAAATGAGTCAGTTACAAATGACCATTACTGTATGAGCCTACTAATGTGAGGGAGAGTAGTCAAATTCATAGAAAGTAAAATGGAGGTTACCTGGGGTCTGAAAGAAGAAAGGAAAGCAAGTTATTTAATGGGTAGAGAGTTTCATTTTTGAAAGATGAAAACATTGTGGAGATCTGTTTTACAATGTGAATATACCTAATACCACTGAACTGTGCAGTTAAAATGGTTAAGATGGTAAATTTTATGTTGTGTGCTTTTTACCACAATAATTTTTTTTTTTAAGATGAAGAGCCAGTTCACAAAGAAGGAAATACAAATGGACAATACACAAATGAAAACATGCAGACATCCCTAGTAATGGAAAATGTAAATTAAAAAGTCTTTCTACTTCTTAGACTTACAATATTTATATAAAATGTCTATTGACTTATAGTATCCAGTTCTGGTAAAGATTTGTAAAATGGAGATTTGTACATGGCTAGTAAAAGTACAAACCTTTGGATGAAATTTAGTAATATCTATTCAGCTTTTTAGATGTTTATTTCTATATTGTGATTCCCTTCTAAGAACTGTCTCACTCAAAAATATGAAGAGATATTTACAAACACGTTCACTGAGGAATTGTTTGTAACCATAAAAAACTGAAAACAAACCAAATGTTCATCAACAAGGGAATGGATAAATAAATATTACCACATAGTAGAACACAACACAGAATAAATGTGGAAAGATGCCCAAAACATAATGCTAGGTGGAAAAAAAAGCCAGCTTCAAGTTTACATACACGATTCCCATTTTTGTAAATAATAATATTAATGTGTGTGTGTGCTTAGAGAAAAATGAAAGAAATGCACCAAACTGTTCATTATAGTTATTTTTAGGAATTATGTGGGACTTTTACATTTTATAAATCTTGGTAATGTTTGAATGTTTTATAAAAAACACCTATTACTTGTAATTAGAAAAAAAGAATCAAAACACAATGAAAAGACTAAAGCTCTAGAATCTCAAAATATTTTTTTAGTGCTAACTTCACAGAGCTGCCACACTGCTATTACAAATCCTTCTTCAGCAAACATAAGTGATAAATATAATACCTAGTAAAATTCAATTCCTTGATCTGCAATGACAATTTCAGTAGAACTGGTCTAGCAGGATCATAGTATAAGCATTCTTGGTCTGAAAAGTTACAGAAATATTTTTTAATTAATAAGATAAATAGGGGAAGCTGGGATAGTTCAGTGGGTTAAATGTTCACTTTGCAACCCTAGGGACAGATGATAGAATTCAGGCCCTGGCCTGTGTGGACCTATATGCTGAACTGGGAGGTGTTTCTCATGCAGGAGGCTCCCAGTTCAGTTCTTGCACCCTGGGTTGGCCCCTGGCTTGAAGGGGTTGTGACTCCAATGCAGGAGGCCCCCAGCTCTGTTCTGTCCTGCATGCCCCTGCCCACCTGTGTGGAACAAAACTATGTAGAAAACTGATTACATACAACTATGAAGCTGCTCTAGGCTCTCCCCCTTCTCTCTGTCTCTGTCAAAAACAATAAAATAAATCTTTAAAAAATAAGAAAAATATATATGTACATACCCCCTTCAAAAGTTGTTTATATTACTCTTTAGGAAAAGCTCCTAATTACAATCCAAATGTTTCTTTTAAATACAGTGTTCCTGGTTTTTCACCTATCACACCTCACTGAAGCATCTGATTCTTAAATTTTCCTTGTCAACTGAAGGAATCAAATTAAAGAGTTAATTCAAACATTTTGTTAGGTTTTAAAATTGATTCTGAAAATTCATTACTCAAATAAATGCTTTCAGAGAAATGTATTGCTCTATACAAGAGGTTTTCTAAAAGTTATAGCAATTAATACTGATGGAAGGAAATAGGATTCTGCCAGTTTCTCAACAGTTTTACCACTACTGTACAAATTACAATGGTTAATATTTTTAAAAGCTAAAATGTCAACAACTTTGACCATATGTTCCTGTTTGATCAATTATTCAAAGATGAGAGAAGTGAAAAAAGGGAGTTATTCTGGTAAGGCTAATTCACAAAGTAGCCAAGAATATACTTCATGTAATCTATGGTGTTAGCTATTAATCAATACAAAAGATACTCAAGGTTCTAAATTAGTTCTTTTTTAGTTTAAGTAAATGACAAACTAAGGTCACAAGTACTTATCAATTTGTTCTCATGAAATTTTATCACTATTTATTTTTAAATCTTTTATTTATTTATTTATTTATTATTGTTTTTGACAGAGAGAGAGACAGAGACAGAGAGACAGAGAGAGAGAGACAGAGAGAGAGAGAACTGAACTGGGGGAACTCCCCAGTTCAGCACATGGGTCCGCATGGGCCAGGGCCGGGATTTGATCCTGGGTCCCTGGCGCTGCAAAGTGAGCATTTAACCCACTGAGCCATCCCAGCTTCCCCACTATTTATTTTTTTAAAGATTTATTTTATTGAGAGAGAGAGAGAGAGAGAGAGAGAGAGAGAGAGAGAGAGAGAGAGAGAGAGA
>PVKE010029799.1:0-20012 GCA_004027555.1 Craseonycteris thonglongyai | reverse complement strand
CATATGAGGATATCCCATATCCATTTCTTCTTTCCTTTTTATTTTTTTGTTGTCCCAACTTTTTTCCATTTATTTTGATTTCTTGATTCAGGTCGGATAGCCTCCTTCAGTATTTCTTGGAGTGCCGGTTTTGAGCTGGAGAATTCTCTCAGCTTCTGTATATCTGAAAAGGCCTTAATTCCTCCTTCATATCTAAAGGATAATTTTGCTGGATAGTTGATTCTTGGCTGGAAATTTCTCTCTTTTAATATTTTGAAGATTGGGGTCCACTCCCTCCTGGCTTGCAGAGTTTCTGCTGAAAAGTCTGGTGACAGCCTGATAGGTTTTCCTTTGAAAGTTATGTTTTGTTTTTCCCTGGCAGCCTTGAGGATTTTTTCTTTGTCATTGATTTTTGTCATCTTCAGAACAATGTGCCTTGGAGAAGATCTGCTAGGGTCTAGGAAGTTAGGGCTTCTGATTTCCTCTTGGATTTGGGGCTGTAATTCCTTCCACAGGTTCAGGAAATTTTCATCCACTATTTGTTTTAGTAGACTCTGAGAAGATTTCATCTCGCTTCCTTCTGGTACCCCTATTATTCTAATATTGTTCTTTCTGACAGAGTCAGAGAGTTCTTGTAGGGCTCTTTCATTTCTCTTGATTCTCATTTCCATTTCTTCTTCCCTGTGTAACATATCCATGTTTCTATCTTCGATTTCACTCATTCTTTCCTCTAGCTGGTCAACCCTGTTTCCTATGCTGGTCAGTTCTTTTTTCATATCTCCCATGATTCCTTTCATTTCAAGGAGTTCCTTTTGGTTCTGCTCTAACTTCTCCATTTTATTGGCAAAGTACTCAGTTTGCTCCGAAAATTTCTTTCTGAGGTCATTTAACTGTGTCTGGGTACTTTGCCAGCATTGAGTGAGCTCTCTGAGTGCCCTGATTATTGAATTTCTGAATTCTGTTTCACTTAGATTTGATTCCAAGTGTGCAAGCTCCTTTACTAAAGAATGCCCCTGGAGGGGCTTTGGATTCTGAGGTGTGCATTGTGTTTGAGGTGGTTCTTTTTCCTCTGCGCATGAGTATGCTTTCCCACTGGGGGTTTTCCTATCAGGTGGGCTTCTCAGTTGTGGGAGGAGGAGATTTTGGGAGAGGGTTGGGGGAAGCAGTCTGTTCTGTGCCTTGGGGCTGTTCTTTTAGGTTGCAGTTTTAGCTGTTAGAAGGCAGCGTAGTGAAGGTGTTGTTCCGGGGGTGTGGGCGTGTGAGTAGGAGCTAGGGCGGGCCTGAGACACAATAGCAGATTCCTCTGTTTGCAGGGAGGCTGGTGGTTCAGAGCAGAGGCTGGGCGAGCTGCTCTGTGCCGCCTTTTCAATGCCTCTGTGAGCCTGTCTGCTTGCAGCTCAGCAGTAGTGGGGGCTGGGTGAGCAGCTCGGGGCTTTTCTTCCCCTCTGGTCAGACTGTTTTTTCAGTGCCTCTGTGAGCCTGCCTGCCTGCCAGCAGCTCAGCAGTAGTGGGTGCTGAGCGAGCAGCTCTGGACTTTTCTTCCCCTCTGGCCGGGCTGCTTTTTCACTGTGTCTGTGAGCCTGCCTGCCCTCTGTGGGCCTGCCTTCCGGGGCGCCGCTTAGCTGTGGTGCAGGCAGGTGGGGCTTGGCAGGGGCTTGGCTGCGGCTGCTCTGCAGGACCGGTATTCACTCTAAGCACGTCTATTGTTGCCCAGCGTGCTCCCTCAGTGTCCACTGAGCCTCTGCCCTCACTCCAAATGCCCTGTCTTCAAAAGGTGCTCCCTCACAGACAACATTAGGAGCTCAGCTGTGTCTCCTCTGTGAATCAGGGGTGCCGAGCTGCTGCAGGCTGGTGCCCTGCTCTCACCCTGCCCGCCGGGAAGTGCCGCCACCCTGCTCCACAGTCCCTGTTCCACTTTAGGCTCTGTGATCTGATTAGGGCACCGCGTGTCGCCCCTTGAGTTCGGATGTTAAATTGTCCACATTCCTGTGGGGCGTCCACGCTCCCTAGGTCTCGGCTTCCAGCCCGCCCTGGGTCTAGCTCCACTTTGGCTGTAGTCCCCCAATCCTCCTTTGTTTTTGCCAGCCCCGGGCCGCGCTCCGTGCTCCGTTCATGTCCCCAAACTGCTCCTTCTCCCTCCCTCTCCCGCTCTCCCCTTTTTCCTCTAACCTTTGTGTGTTGTTCTGCGTTGTGTGGTTCTCTCAGTTGAGGTTTCTTCTCAGGGTTTCCCCTGTGGGTTCCTTTTTGCTCATAAGTCCCTTCCCAGGTAGGTGTCTGGGTTCTCCTCTCATGCCGCCATCTTGCTCCTCCTTATAGCCTTTATTTTAAAATCTATTTTGTCTGGTATAAGTATTGCTATCCTATCTTTTTGTTTGTTTGTTTCCATTTTCATGAAATATCATTTTCTATCCCTTTGCTTACAGTCTGTGTGTGTGTATGTGTTTTGATCTGAAGTGAATTTCTTATAGACAGTATATGTAACAATCTTGTTTTTTAATCCATCCAACCACACTATGTTTTTTATTGGAATATTTAATCCATTTACATTGAAAGTGATTATTGATAGACATGTAGTTATTGCCATTTTATTCATAATTTTTATTTTTTTAATTTTGTTTTTAAGAACTCCCTTAACTTTTCATGTAATACTGGTTTAGTGGTGATGAATTTCTTTAGCTTTTTTTTATCTGGAAATCTCTTTAATTGTCCTTCAATTCTAAATGAAAGCTTCACTGGATAGAGTAATCTTGGTTGCACGTCCTCTTGGTTGCACATTCTTGTTTTTCATCACTTTGAATATTTCACACCAATTCTTTCTGGTGTGCAAAGTTTCTGTTGAGAAATCAGCTAACAGTCTAATGGGTGTAGGCTACTATGTAAATGAGGTCTTTTTTATTGATTTATATATTTAATTGTGTGCTTAGTCACATTATTTTTAAATTTTTTAATGGTTCTCTTGAGTTTTTCAAACATACAAGTATATCACATGAAAATAATGTTTTATCATATTTTTATACTTTATTTCCATTTCTACTCTAGTTATTTGATCTGACATGTCTAGACAATGTAAAACAATATAGGTGACATTCTTGTCTAAATTTTACTGAGAATATTTTCAGTACTCCCTCATATCACATGATGGTGGCTTTTGAGAACATAATAGTAATCTGTGTATTACTTTTGAAGAAAAACTATAGAAACACACAGTTAGTATGCTGTTACATCAGTGTTTTTGTTTACATTTTTATGAAAACTCCATGCTAGATAGATGATCTATTTTCAGGTTTTTAATTTTTACATTGGATTTAAAAACAAAATAACTAAAGCCATATAGTTAAAGAGACCAACTTCAAAACATCAACAGGGAAAATAACAAAAATATATGAGTTTTTTTAAATTTCATGATCAGATAATGATAGTGTGAATGAAATAATTCAAATGACAAAGAAGTGACACTGGTGAAGAAAAATTGGAAAAATAATTAAAATATAGATAGCTATAATATAAATCACTTACAATTATTGTTCTTATAATTGATCAGAATGCTTATAGATAAGACATGTATAGGTGCTATGCCTAGAGAAAAGTACATTTTGGAAGACTGTCTTTTCAAAAAAGCTTTGAGAACAAGTAAAGAAAAGTAAGATTGAAGACATCATTAAAAAACATATTTGGCTTCAGGGTCTATCCAGGTTGTCACAAATGACTGTATTTCATTTTCTTATTGCTAAGTAATATTCCACTGTGTAAATGTACCACAACTTCTTTATCCAGTCATCTATCAAAGGACACTTTGGTTGTTTCCATGACTTGGCCACCATGAACAGGACAGAAAAGTAAATGCTAAGGATCATAAGATTATAAATGGCAAATATTTTTGAATGATGGGGAAAGGGCATTACATTTTATAGAAAAGAAAAAAACTGAAATCTGGTTTCACATTGTCACACAAGTAAGCACAGCAAAGAAAACAGGTGCTGTGTTTTGATATTGAAGAAATGAAAATGTGAGAGGACAGAAAAGAAGTGAATCAAAACACTGAAATTCATTAAAATGATGATATCATCAAAGTAGCAAGATTGACTTTCAAAGATAAAGAAACATTTTGCCAGCAATGCAGGGAGACTTTGGGTGAGGAAATGGAGAGAAAGGGATTATCAATGTTAATAATCAACATAGATAAAGAGGACTAGTGCTAGTAGGCAGCAGTAGAGACAGATAATAAGTAATAAGGTGTGAAGTGCTTTGGCTGATACAGAAATGTGTTACATACGTAGGTTTGAAGAGACAGCATTAGCTTAAAGTTTTACTAAGTGAGAATTTAGAGTGATGAAGAGGGAAGAAAGTTGAAGAAAATGGCTACTTCTAGGCATCCTAAATGGATGTGGGAAAGGTGTAAAGGAAGCAGTGAAAGTGTTCAGAAGTGTAGTGAAAAACATTAAGAGGACGAGAAACAAGTTTCAGCAAAGAATTTGAGAAGACAAAATTTAAAAGGAAGAATAAATTTTTAAAAGGATAAGAAAGTGAGTTTCAGGACAAAAATATATACTATGAAATAGAAAAAGAGATGGAAAGAGAAAGATAATTGAACATGGAAAATAAAAAAAAATAATTATAGGCAAATGAATTCTGTGAAAATGGTGGAGAAATAGAAGCAAGAGTGAAATTAGTGAGTAGAATGGATTAAAATCCCTGAACCTACTGAGTATGGGAGTCAGGAGTATGATAGCTTGTTTTATATAACAACTGGGCTAGGCTGTGGTACTCAGTCTTTTGGTCAACACCAGTCTAGAAGTTGCTTGGAAGATATTTTTTACATTTGATCAACATGTAAACAAGTAAACTTTGAATAAGGCAGATTACCATCTATAATGTGAGGGCCTAATCCAATCAGTTAAAACCTTACACCACACACACACACACACACTCACACATACATGTGCACATGTATGCACACACCCTATTAATTATACTCTATTGGTTCTGTTTCTCTAGAGGGTTCTGATTTATACATAAGAAATAATAATACATAGGACACTGATAATACCTTTACCGATTTATGAATCCTTAAAACTTAATAGCATTTGGAAGACAAAGCAAATTTAAAACTTGAAAATACTCACTCTATTCATTCTTAGAAGTTAGATAAGAAGAAGTGATAAAAAATACGGTGAATGTTTAAATAAAAAATTTATTACAGTACAAGATTCATTGCCGTTAATTCACCACAAAATATTCTTGCTCACTTTGAACACGCTTATTCTACTACCCTTGCCACTTTCTGAAGCGGTTCTGGAAGCCGTTTCTTGTGAGTCTCTTGTGCTGTCATGGCTGCCTTGATGTTTTGAATTGATTCAGGTCACTAAGCATTTCTAGTATGGCAATTTCTGTCAAATGAAGACATTACGGGATGTCCTGCTCATCTACCTTATTCACTAGACCTGACACCACGTGACTTTTGGCTCTTCCACGAGTCAAAATGACAATAAAATGTAAATGTTTTGAATTGATTCAGGACATCAAGACAGCCACAGCACAACTAAAGGCAATCACAAGAGAGGACATTCAGAACTGCTTCAGAAAGTGGCAAGAACAGCAGGAACAGTGGGATAAGTGTGCTCCAAGTGAGGAGTATTTTGAGGCCGGTTAATGGCAATACATCTTATACTGTAATATATATATATTTTTAATTTAAGCATTCACCATATTTTTTGGTCACACCTCATACAATTAAAGAATCATTACAACTGTCATTTTAGAATGATCCTCCTCTCTGTTGGCCTCCTTCCCACATTTTTAGCTTACCATCAAAAGCAAGTCTACTGAGCTAAATAGCCAAGTAAGGGTTTTCCTCTGTCACGCCCACAAAAATCACCTATTTTGACTATTACCTTTATCAGTGACATGTCACGCCTCCCCAAAGTGGCACAGATCACTAGCAAGAAAGACTTTATCAGCTTGCGATTTCTCCTAAGGGGAAAATGAGGGCAATTAAGTGTGAGTCAGAAGAGGCCCACTTCTTTTTAGCTCCATCTAGAATAGTAAGGCATGCCACATCACAGGGGACCGAACTGGCTGAGAGAACAGCAGCCAGGGATCATGAAGGTTATCAAAGACATGAAGCTCCTATTATTACTTTCTTCTGATACCATTGGGAGGCTCATCCATGAGTCACTGGAGGCGCCTTGTTTGTACATCCCTCCAACCGGCCAACAGGCACTCCCAATGCTCTGTGCACTTCACCCCTCCCTCCCACACTCACCCAGTGGCCAGGTGCCTGTGTTCATCCTGGACAGCAGGAAGTAGGAGCTTTTGCAGAAGGTTAGTTGAGCACACGCAGAAACATAACCCCAAACCTGGACCAACTGCAGGATTAGGAGAAAGCAGACAAATTTGAGTACTGGGCTCCACCCTAGGGAAAGTAGACAAGAAGCTGAGAACGAAACAGATGAGAAAGTGCACATATACTACATTTATAAATTGTATATATCATTGAAGTGAAAACCCTGCTAGACTTAATGGCATTAAAAAGATTAAAACATCATTAGCATATGTTGAAGAAGTTTGAAACATACACGAATTAAAAAGATGCAAATGAACCCAGTGTATAGAGAGCAAACAAAATGCTTATTGCATTTCTTTAAAATATTGATTAGCATATAATTAATAAAATATGAGTAAGGTACCAGGTTTTGTTTTAAAAGCACACAATCTTTTTTATTTCACAAAATGAATATTTTATGCAATCCATGAAATTCAAGATAATTGTCACGCTCATCTTAAACATAATATCAAGAGTATTGAACTTTGTAACACTAAATAAGAGTCATTTTTATCACTGAAGCTAAGGTCTAAAATTAAGTAATACTTGTCTGGTACTCTTTGAGTAATTTACGATTGTAAAATTTGTTTACTATTCATAAAAGTGCTACAAAGTATATACAGTGATCCCTCGTTTTTCGCAGTTAATGGGGACCAGAACCTTCCGCGAAAGCTGAAAAACCGCGAAGTAGGATTTGCCCCTAGGAATTTTCTCATTGGTCGATGTCGCACCGGAAACCAATCACACTCCTTTATGAGAGCCCGTGGAATGTACTCTGAGTCAATTCATCTCTTTGTTTGACATGCAGGGATCCTTCTCTCTCGCACATCAACATGAAACAACGTTCCTTTCCGCAATGTGGCTGCCGACATGGTTGTATTTTTTCATTTTTATTTTTTGATGAATATTTTGGAAAAACCCACGAAGCACTGAAGCCGCAAAACATGAAGCGTGAAGTGGCGAGGGTACACTGTACTAACATTGTCTCCATTAAAGATGAGGAAACTGAGAAATAACAAGATTAAATAACTTGCCTGTATCACAATGCTAGGAAGTGGAAAATCCCTGTTTAAACCCAAACTTCCTGGTTTTCTTAATCACTGCATGGTATTGCCCCGAATATCAACTCTATGTAAAATGCCACACTGACAACCATGATGCAAAGCACATGAAATCATGTTTACTGAGTACACACTATACATGTATATTTATTTGTTAAGCACTCTTAACAACCTCATGTGGTTAGTACAAATGAGGAAATAAAACGTAGGCAATTTGCCCAAGATCACAAAGCTTGTAAATAGTAAATCCTCTACCAAAGTCTATTTTATAGTTTCCACTAACTGAAGGGGAAATCAATGAGGAAACTAATATTTGTTGAGTATCAATCATGTACTTGTGCACAGTTTTTTGCCACTGGTTGGGGATATAAAATATAGTTGTGGTCCTGAAGTGTTCAATTCTGTGTAAAGAAACAAAGCACATATAAAATAATTAAGCAAGTTTATTTGCACAGTAGAAAAAAAATCTAAGTAGTCACTTAGTGCAAAATGATTTTCCAGGCAAGAACACTCTAGATTAAATGGCTTAATAAAGTCACAAAATAACAAAGAAAAGAACAAGGATGACCAACAGCTCAGAACTTTTTAGTTTCCATGCAGCCATTTCTCCCATGCCACATGCTCCCCTCTGCCTACTGAATGGAACAAACTGTGAAGTTCTCGTTCAAATGAGGAAGAAAGTACAGCACTGTAGGCTGGACTAATTGAGTCACTATGTCTTTAGGATCTAATTTGGAAGATAATTTTTTTGGATATCTGCCAGTTTATTAGAAGGAACAGGATTAGATTTATTTCAAAGAAAATACAAAAATACAAACATTTATTTTATAATTGTAAATAATATTGATTTTGCTATACTGCTGTGTCCATATCAATAGACATCCGATGTCATTTGCAATAGATATACAGACATACTAACTATATTTTATTTGCACAAATTTAAAAACTAGGGGCATTAGACATTAGAAGTGACGTCAATTGAACATGACAACTTGGAGATACTTGTTTGTTAAGATTCCACAATAATAGCATTTCACAGTTCTTGCAGCTTTCCTGTTAAATAATGGCTTGGACAGCCCAACAACAGGACGTTATTCCATTTAGCTAAAAATTTTCTTCCTAAACCATCTGGGCTGGCAGGTGTTCATTATCAAATTTGTGTTGTTATGAGACTGGAACTTGCTAATGATAATGAGGTGTAGAGACAGAAGCATAAATTTTACACATTTGAAACAACTTTATATTTGCCACTACTGAAAGTATCAGCAATGCCTTACATCTTCCCAAAATGCAAAATTTATAATTAAAATTTCTCAAAGTGGACATTCTAGTTATCAAAAGTGATAGAGTAAATTGATAGTATGTGTAATTGTTTTCATTTGAAACCTTGTATGAATCTTAATCCTTTCTTTCTTACTTGGTAGAGAGCAAGTCCCTAGTCTGCATATAATTTTAAAATGATTGGGCAGGAGAAGAAAAGAAGCATCTTTTCTCTCACATGAGAGTTGTATTTCTGTCATAATAGGGAAAAAAGGCTTCAAGTTATTTGCATATGATTATTATAATTAAATTTAAAGTGTGTAGAAAACACAAGAAACAAGAGTTACAGGAAAATATGACCAAGCTGGTGATTTCAGTAGTTTTAGTAGTCAGCTGCCATCACATAAAATTCATCCTGAAGGTCACATTAGGGCAGAGTTATAGAAAATGCAGAACTGGTACTAAACATGACCTTGAAAAATGGCTTTATAGAAACATGATGAAGATTAATCAAAAAAGCTTAAATTGCACATTTGGAGGTCAGGATTACTATTCAAATCCAAATAACTAAACAGAAAGTTATCTGGAGTTCGTTGCTAGATGGGAGGATGGTTGAGGAAGTGGATAAAATAAGGGGACCAAAATGGGAAGATCAGTTTCATTGTTACAAACTATTATAAAATAATACAAAAGTAATAGTTTGTGGGAATATAGAGCACATCATGGGAATATGGTCAATAATGTTTCAATGATTGTGGTGTCACATTGGTACTAGATTTGTGGAGGTGATGGGAGAAGAGCTGAAGGAGTGGGTGGAAAAGGGGAAGCAGTCAAGAAGTACAAATTCATAGTCACTAAATAGTCACAGGGATGTAGAGTGCAGCATAGGACATACAATCAATAAAAATGTAATAACTATATATGGTGTCAGATGGGAACCAGATAGATTGTAACGAGGATTTTGTAAGTTATATAATGTCTCACAATTATGCTATACACCTGAAATCAATATAATATTGGATGTCAAATGTAATTGAAAAAATAAAAATAAAAAGAACTTGACTCTCAAGAGAAAAAAAACAAGAACAAAATGTGTTATCTAAATCACTGGTTAAATATGAGTTTGTTAAATAAATTAATGCGATACAGAAAAGATAGCAGAATTCCAATACAGTAAATTAGTTTCAAAAAAAGACAAAAAAACAACCAACCAACCAACCAACAAACAAAGAAACCCTTAAATTTGTTTTAAGTAAGAGAGCAGGAAAAGTCTTTTTTTCAATTATATTTGACATACAATATTACATTGGTTTCAGGTGTATAGCATAGTGATGAGACATTTATACAACTCACAAAATCCTCATTCTGATACATGTGGTTCCCATCTGACACCATATGTAGTGATTATAATGACATTGATTGTATGCCCTGTGCTCCACTTTAATACCTCTTCATTCCCCCCACCCCGCCCTTTCACCCACCACTCCAGCCTTCCTCCCATCATCCCAACAAATCCATCACCCATCTGATACCACACACAGTAACTACATGATTCACTATATTCCCATGTTATATACCCCAGACCCCATATCCCCATAACTATTATTCTGCAACAACCAAACTGAACTTCCCATTTCCTCCCCCTTATTTCACCCCCTTCTCCAACCCCCCAGCTCTAAGCTCCCATCTGGCAACAAACCAAATGCTTTCTTTTTTCTCTGGCTTTGTTTTTTTTGGTTTGGTTTGGTTTTGTTTTTGCCATGAATGGGTCTCTCAGCTGAGGCTGTGTGTTGCGTATGGATTCTCTGGTTGGATTTTAATTGTTCAATTTGTTATTTCCAAGAGAGGTTTCAAGAGCTCCTCTCAGGCTGCCATCTCAATGATGTCTCCTTCCAAATCCTTTATATATCTATGAATCTGTTCCCATTCCACTTGTTTATTTTCCTTTTGGATTTCACCTATAAGCAAAGTTAACTAGCATCTGTCTTCCTCTGTTTGACACAACAACTCCACTCAGTGCAGTGCCCTCCATGTCTTTTGTTTGGAGTTTGAATCAGTTTTACTTGAAAGTAACTGTTGATAGATATGTAGCTATTGCCATTTCATTATTCATAATTTTTGCTTTTTTCTTTTTTTCATCTTAAAGAAGTCCTCTAACATTCCTTGTAGTACTGGCTTGGTGGTGATTAAATTTCTTCAGCTTTTTCTTGTCTAGAAAGCTCTTTATCTGTCCTTCAACTTTGAATAACCTTGCGGAATACATTAATCTTGGTTGTAGATTCTTGGTTCTGATTACATTGAATATTTTCTGCTAGTCCCTTCTGGCTTCCAAAGTTTCTGTTGAGAAATCTGGTGATGGTCGTATGGGTGATTCCTTATACTAGTAAGTTACTACTTTCCTTTCTCTTGCTGCTTTTAGGATTCTCTCTTTGTCTTTAATTTTTGCTGTTTTAAATATAATGTGTCTTGGTGTAGACCTATTTGGGTTCATCTTGTTTGGGAGTCTGTGCTTCTTGGGCTGGTATGTATATGTCCTTCACCAGGTCAGGAAACTTTTCAGTCATTATTTCTTCAAATGACTTCTTGATCCCTTGCTGTTTCTCTTCCTGTTATGGTATCCCTATGACGTGAATGTTCTTATGCTTGATGTTGTCTCAGAGGAATCTTAAACTATACTATATATTTTTTTTTAATTCTTTTTTCTTTTTGTACTTTTGATTGAGTGGTTTTGCTACCATTTTTTTCCAAATTACTGATTTACACCTCTGCTTCATCTAGTCTGGTGACTCCTTCGATTCCGTACTTCATTTCAGTTATTTTAATCTTTATTTCTTCCTGGTTTTATTTTTATGGTTTCTATGCCCTTCTTTATTCTTGCTCTCACTCTGTTGGAATTTACACCAAGTTCCTTAAGCATTCTTAAAACCGTGATTTTGAGCTGTGTCTCTATAGATTGTTTGCCCCCATCCTGTTTTCTTGGATTTTCTCCTGCTCTTTTGAGCTTTATGTCTTTGTTTCCTCATTCTGATTGCCTCTCTGTTGATATATGTTCTGCTCCTTTACCCATCACTCAGGACTGCAGTTTCTTCTGAAGCTGACTGCTAATATGAGACCAAGGTGTGGATCAGGGAGGTCTGGACGGACAAGTAAGGGCTGGTGACCAGTGCCTTTGTTTTCTGCCTGGCACTGCAGGCTGCACATTCAGTGCAGGTTTATGCTGTCCTGTACACAGCTTCCCCAAGGTTTCTGCCCAAGTTCTGGGACCAGCTGTTTGATATACTGACCCCTTAGGCAGGACTGCTCATGGAAAAAGAGGTGCATTCACAGCCTTTTTTACCCTCTCTTTCTCAGTTGGAGAGAGGTCAGGCTGTGGTTCTTCACTGCCCCTGTCTCTCCCTCTCCTCTCAGGATGGGAGTGAATGCAGGCTGGGGCATAGTACGACACCCAGCTGCACCTTCTGGGGCCAAAGTGAGGTCTGGTTGCAGTATCTCCCAGCCCTAGTCGCTGAGCCTCCCTTTGTCCTAGAGATTGGATGAGGTCTGGAATGCCCACCCACCACCTTCTCTCTCGTCCATTCTGTAGTCACGGAGTTCCAAGCAGAGATGTGAGTTTTTGCACTCTCCCCTTTCTCCTCCTTAGTTTGCCCCCTTGTGCCCCCCGCCCCCCACCCTTTGCAGGTATTTTGATGCAATGAGTGGGTCTCTTAACTGTGTTTTTGAGGTGCACAGGGAATTCTCTTTTAAATTAAAGTTGTTTTATTTGTTGTAATTTCAAGGGGAGTTTTCCAGGAGTGCCTCTCATGTTGCTATTTTTTCTTCTTTCTCCAGGAACAGTTTTTTTTTTTAATTAAAAAAAAACAAAAACATTCATTTATTGTTTTGAGAGAAGGTGTGTGAGAAAGACAGAGAGAAGGAGGAGGGTCCAGACCAGTCTCCATAGTTGTACATCATTAGTTGTGACACAGTTTCATTCCACACAGGTGGATATGGGGCTGTATGGGGTGGGAACTGAACCAGGGGCCTCCCACATGGGAGGTGAGAAACTTTGTCACTGTACCTTCTTGGTAGTTACCATTTGTGCCACAGTTCAGCACATGGAGTTTGCATAAGCCAAGGCTAGGAATCAAACCCTGAACCTCACTATTGCAAGGCAAGTGCCTAAGAGCTGAGCTATTCTGGTATCTCTAGCAACAGTTTTTTAAAGTTTATTATTGAACAGATAACAAATTGAGGGTATAGAAATCAAGTCTGGGAAATTCAGAGAAACAACTAATGATGCGATTTTTTTCTATTCTAAATCTGTGTATTTGTAATCATACTGAGAACCCTTTATATTGAGAATGAAAACCCACAAGGTGGTCTTAAGGATTAAGTGAGGTTGTGGTTAGAAGGGCCTAGATGCAATGAGAAGTGATGAAAATATGAGACAATGTTGAAGTGGAAATGCTTAGTAGACTGGACACTAAAAGGAGGAAAAAATATAGAAAGAAAATCAATAGCACAATTTTTTCTTTCCGACATCTTTGCCCAGTTACTGACTTCAAAACCCTTTTGTTTTTTTCAAATACTACAAAAAAGAAAAGTATATTTGCATACTCTCTGTTTCTACCTTGTCACCAGAGAGTACTGTTTATCCAAAACTCATTAGATTTCAGTCAAACCAATAGCCAGACTTTAAAGGATGTCATTGGCTATACGAGAAGTGGCAGCTGATTTTATCAAAACTATCTTTATCTGATTGAATTGACTTTCTAAACAATATCTGAGTTTTTTTTTTATTTTTGAACTGAACTGGGGGCCTCACTTTGTTTGGGAAGCACACCCCAGTTCAGCACGTGGGTCCGCCTGGGCCAGAGCCAGGATTCAATCCTCCGTCCTTGGGGCTTCAAAGCGAGCGCTTAACCCACTGAGCCATCCCAGCTTTCCCCAATATCTGAGTTTTTAAACATCCGAGACAAGACGACATTATTAACAAAAGCACATTTTGGGAGAAATGGCTTTCAAAATCTGGCGACACTTTAAAATCACCTGGAGAACTTTAAAGAAAAATGCTGATGCTTAAGTCCCACACTGGTGGAAATCTTTGAAATTAGCCTGGTCCTTGGTATTAAAGCAAATGAACAAACAAACAAACAAAGAAATAGATAAACAAACAAAATCTCCCCGGGTGATTTTAATGTGTAGTCAGGGTTTAGAAACAACGACTAGACAAACATCATTATTTACATATTTGTACTCATCTTAACTCGAACAAACATGATATTCAAGTTTCTGTTTTCCTGAGAATTGATACAGTTGTTTCAAGGTGTGGTCAGTTATTTTACAATTTGTTCATGCCTATCTCCCCTTGTCATTGCTCTTCTATTTGGTGGTATATATTTTTGCACAGTATTGACTCCAGTTTAGCTATATGACTTATATTAATTGGTGAAATGTGGAAATGAAACTTGTGCCAGTTTTGATTTAAGACATTGGAAGGCATGGCAATTGCCCATTGTGACTCCTGGAACTTACCCCTTGCCCCATTAGGAGAGCAAGCAGTCATTAATCTTTCAACCTGAATCCTAGAATGAAGCCATATGAAAGTCAATCCTAAACCAAGGTGTGGTGTCTCACCTGGTCTAATAAGCCAATCTGAGTCTACCTAATATCAACAAAACTACACATAATCTATAGTACTATAAATATAAAAATACATTTTCTTGATGTAATACTCTGAGATTTTAGAGTTTTGCTCTTATTCCAGCGTTGTTGCAGAAAATGAAACAATTCACAAGTATTTCTTTGTAAATAATCTATGTATCAAGCATCACTAGCAAATAATGAGTGCTGAATAAGTATTTGTTAAGTTAATGTGTTTTCATTTAGGGATTTTTAAAGTTTATAATATAACATTTAGAAACCAGATTATAAACTGTTTGAATTAATTTAAATTCAATGATGTTCAAAATAATATGGTAATCATGAGAGTTTGATAAATTAAATTAGTTGTATCTCTATGGCCTGCTGGATATTCTGTTCTTTTATGAAGAAGATGCTTAAAATTGCTTCTTCCAGTAGTCAAAAGAATCAAGTTTTCATCCAAATGGGTTTGTAAAAAGCATTTTTATAGTTAGCACGTGTGTATATATGAAAATCAAATATTGCACTGACTTGTACTTGTACTTTTAGAATATTGCCAAATTTTTAGGTAAGATTCAGAGAATTTAATTTATCATTTAGAAATCTAGGTATTGAGTGACTGAAACATATTTGAACCTTGATTCTTATACATTATTAATAAACAGGTAACACTTCTTGAAAAATAACCGAGACAAAGAGAGTTAGTGGATAGAAACCCTTAAAAGTGTCTTTTGTGATATATTAAAAAGTTACAGAGTTGAATAAACAATCAAAAATCTTTGAAAGATAAATGATTGGTTAGAAAGCAAAAACTCTTGATTTCAATTAAATTGTATTTGAAACTTTTTGCCTTGATAAAACGTACTGTGATTCACTTTAGAAAATAATTATTTTTAATATTTTAAATTAGTTTCACATATATAAGAGAATATAGTGCTTAGACATTTATAACCCTTAAATAGTGATAACCCCTACAGGTATATTTCCCATTTGATATTATACTTTACATAGCTATTAAAATAGCTTTGACTGTATTTCTTGTGCTGTATTCTATATCCCATGACCATATATATATATGGTCATGGGATATAGTGCTTCCCTCTATTGATCCATGGTCCACCTGACACCATATATAGCTTTTTTGACATTACCCATATGCCCTGTACTATACCTCACATCCTCATAACCACTATTTATCTACAAATTTGCATTTCCCAATTCTTTCACCCTTTCCTCCCACCCCCTCATCCTCCCTCCCATCTGACTTCATCAGTTGAAGTCAATTTCTATTTTGATTGTTTACTTTTTTCTTCAGATTCCACATATAAGTGAGACCATATTGTATTTGTCTTTCTCAGTCTGACTTATTTTACTTAGCATGATATCTTCTAGTTTAATGTTGTTGCAAATAGTAAGATTTAATTATTTTTTTAATGGCTGAGTAATACTCCTTTGTGTAAATGTACTACAATTTCTTTACCCAATCACCTTTTGATGGGCATTTAGGTTGTTTCTACATTTTAGCTATTGTGAGTAATGTTCTAATAAACATAAGGGTGCATGTATATTTTGAATTATTTATTTGGATTTCTTTGGATAAATAGCCAGGTGTGGAATTGCTGGATTAAAAGGTAGTTTTATTTTTAATTTTTGAGCAAACTCTATACTGCTTTCCATAGTCGTTGGGACAATTTGCAATCCCACCAACAGAGTAGTTGAATTCCCTTTTCTCAATATCCTTGCCAACACTTGCTATGGGTAGTTTTGTTGATAATAGCCATTATGACAGGAGTGAGATATTAATTGTATTTCATTGTTGTTTTGATTTGCATTTCTCTGATGATTCATAATGTTGAGCATCTTTTCATGTGTCCATTGACCATCTGTATGTCCTCCTTGAAGAAATGTCTATTCAGGTCTTCTGCTAATTTTTTAATTGGGTTGTTTGTTTTTTAATATTAAAGTGTATGAGTTTCCTATAAAGTTTTGATACTAACCTTCTATCAACGGACTCTTTGGCAAATACCTTCACACATTCTGTACGATGTCTTTTGGTTTCATTGATGGTTTCCTTTACTGTAAAAACACTTTTTAGTCTGATGTAGTCCCATTTGTTTATTTATTCCTTTGTTTCCCTTGCCCAAGGAGATATATTACTAAAAATATTATTGAGGGTAATGTCAAAGAGATTACTTCTCATATTTTCTTCTAGAATTTTTATGGTTTCAGGTCTTAATTTAAGTTGTTAATCCATTTTGAATTTATTTTTGTATATGATGTATGAAAGTGGTCCAATTTCATTTTTCTGCATGTGTCTGTCTCACTTTCCCATCATCATGTACTGAATAGACTGTCTTTTCCCATAAATTCTTATTTTCTTTGTTATATATTAATTGTCCTTGTAAACATGGATTTATTTCTGGGCTCTCTATTCTGTTCCATTGATCTGTGTCTGTTTTTATACCAATACCATGCTATTTTAATAACCGTGATCTTATAGTGTAATTTGATATTTGGTAACCTGATTTCCACAACTTTGTACTTTCTCAGGGTTGCTGTGAATATTCTAGGTCTTTATGGTTCTATATAAATTTAGGATTATTTGTTCTAGTTCTGTGAAGACTGCCATTGGTATTTTGATAGGAATTAGATTGAATCTATAGATTGACTTGTATAGTATAAACATTTTAACAATATTAATTCTTTCTCTCCATGAGCATGATATGTGTTTCAATTTATTCATATCTTTTTTAATTTCTCTCTTCACTGTCTTATAAATTTCTGAATACAAGTCTTTCACTTCCTTAGTTTAATTTATTCCTTGGTATTTTATTTATTTATTTATTTTTGATGGACTTATTTATTTTTGATGCACTTATAAATGGATTTGTATTCTTCATTTCTCTTTCTGCTACTTTGTTATTGAAATATAAGAATGCAAGTGATTCCTGAATATTAATTTTTTACCCCAATGTTCATCACTGAATATTAATTTTTTATCTTGCTACTTTACTAAACTCATTTATCTACTTTAATAATTTCGGGGTGGAATCTTTGAAATGCTCACTCTGTATAGTATCATGTCATCTGCAAGTAATGACAATTTTATTTCTTCTTTTCCTATTTGGGTGCATTTTATTTCTTTTTCTTGTCTAATTACTGTGACTAGGACTTCCAGCACTATGTTGAATAAGTGGTGATAGTGCTCATCCTTGTCTTGTTCCTGATCTTAAGAAGAATGCTTTTAATTTTTTGTCATTGAGTGTAATATTTGCTGTGGGTTTATTATATATAACCTTTATTATATTAAGATATATACCTTCTATTTCCACTTTATTGAGAGTTTTTTATCATAAATGGCTGCTGAATTTTGTCAAAAACATTTTCTGCATCTGTTGATAAGATGATATGACTTTACATTTTCAATTTATTTATGTGGTGTATCACATTAATTTATTTATGCATCTTGAACTAGCTTTGCATTTCAGGAATGAGTCTCACCTGATTGTGGTGTAGGACTTTTTAAAATGTGTTGCTGAATTCAATTTGCTAATATTTTGTTAACAATTTTGGCATGTGTTTATTAAGGATATTGACCTATAGTTTTCTTTTTTTTTGGAATGCCTTTGTCTGGTTTTGGAATGGTGGCTTCATAAAATGAGTTTGGAATTTTGTCCTTTTTTTAGATTTTTAAAAATAGGGTGAAAAGAATAGGTGTTAATTCTTTTTTGAATGTGTGGTAAAATTCACCTGTGAAGCCATGTGGTCCAGGACTTCTGTTTGTTGGGAGTTTGTTGATTATTAATTTGATTTTGTTGTTAGTAATTGGTCTATTTAGATTTTCTGTTTCTTCTTGGTGTAGCCTTGGAAGATTCTGTTTTTAAGAATCTACCCATTTCTTCAATGTTGTCTACTTTGTCAGTACATTAGCATAGTATTTTTTTTTAATAATTTTCTGTATTTCTGTGGTGTCTGTTGTCACTTCCACTTTGTCATTTCTGATTTTATTTATTTGCGTCCTTTATTTTTTTTTCTTGAGGAGTCTGGCTAAAGGTTTGTTTATTTTGTTTATCTTTTCTAATAACCAGCTATTGATTTCATTGATCTTTTGTATTGTCTTTTTATCCTCCATTTTGTTTATTTCTGCGGTAAATTTTATTATTTCCTTCCTTGTACTCACTTTGGACTTTATCTGCTGTTATTTTTCCAGTTTCCTTATGTGTAAGGTTAAACTGCTTATTTAAGATTTTTTGTTGCTGTTGCTTGTTTCTTTAGGGAGGCCTGCATTGCTCTGAATTTCCTTCTTAGTACTGCTTTTGTTTTGTCCCATAGATTTTGGGTTGTTGTGCTCTAATTTTTGTTTGTCAGGGGGTAACTTTTGATTTCTTAATCTCATTGTTGACCCATTTATTTTTTTAGTAGCATATTATTTAGTCACCATGTGTTTCTGTGTTTTTCAGTTTTGATGTTTTTTTTTTCTTGTAATTGATTTCTAACTTCATATTATTGTGGTCAGAGAAGATGCTTGATATGATTTCAGGTTTATCTTTTTTTAAATTTATTGAGGCTTGTTTTGTGGCCTATCTTAGTAAATGTTTTATGTTCACTTGAAAAGAATGTATATTCTGCTGCTTGGGATGGAATGCTCTAAAAATATCAATTAAATCCATCTGATCTAGTGTGCCATTTAAGGACACTGTTTTTGTGTTGATATTCTGTCTGGAAGATTTGTTCTATGGTGTCAGTAAGGTGTTAATGTCCCCTACTATTATTTTGTTACTATTAATGTCTGCTTTTATGTCAGTCAATATTTGTTTTACATATTTAGGTACTTCTATGTTGAGTGCATAAATGTTTATGAAAATAGTATCTTGGTAGATTGATCCCTTTATAATTATGTAATGCCCTTCTTTGTTCTTATTATAGTCTTTGTTTTAAAGTATACTTTATCTGATATAAAAGGAATGATAATTAAGTTTGTGAACTCATCCTAGAAAAAGTGCTACATACCTCATTGCTGAATATCACTAGAGTCACCTTTGAAGTACACCTCTTGGGAAGCTGTGCCCCTACAGTGGCACCTAGTCCATCATTCAAAGCAATTTTGAACTCTTTCTCTGAAATGGCCATCAGAGCCTTCAGTATATCACCTTTGAAGCCCTGAATGTCATTAAAATGTATTCCATTCAATATTTTCTTTATGTTCAGGCATAGAAAAAAAAGTAATTGGGAGTCCAACCAGGTGAGTAGGGAGGGTGTTCCAATACAGTTATTTGTTTACTGACTAACAACTTCTTCACAGACAGTGCTATATAAGCTGGCACATTGTCACAATGCAAGAGCCCTGAGTTGTTGGCAAAAAGTTCAGGCCATGTTTGTCTAGCTTTTTCATGCAGCCTTTTCAGTACTTCTAAATAGTTAACTTAGTTGACTATCCAGTTGGTCCAAATTTATAATGAACTATTCTTCTGATATCAAAAAGTGAGTAATATTATTTTGACTTTTTAAAAAATATATATGTTTATTTATTTATTTTTGACGAGAGAGAGAGAGAGAGAGAGAGAGAGATACAGAGAGAGAACTGAACTGGGGGAGCTCCCAGTTCAGCATATGGTTCCACACGGGCCGGAGCCGGGATTCCCGGTCCCCAGCGCTTCAAAGTGAGCGCTTAACCCACTGAGCCATCGTGGCTTTCCCAATTTTGACTCTTGATTTGGACTGATGGAATTTTTTTTGGTGTCTGACTTTCATTGTGCACTTTGATGCTT
>PVKE010029798.1:0-20009 GCA_004027555.1 Craseonycteris thonglongyai | reverse complement strand
AAAAAAAAAAAAAAAAAAAAAAAAAAAAAAAGAATAAGACTGGAGGCATCAAGCTTCCCAACTTCAGTCTATACTACAAAGTGTCAATCATCAAAACAGCTTGGTATTGGCAGAAAAACAGACACACAGACCAATGGAACAGAATTGAAAACCCAGAAATAAACTCACAAATATATGGACAGATAATTTTTGACAAAGGAGCAAAAAAATATACAATGCAGAAAAGAAAGCCTCTTCAGTAAATGGTGCTGGGAAAATTGGAAAACCACATGCAAAAGGCTAAATGTGAACTGCGATCTCTCACCATATACCAAAATTTACTCAAAGTGGATTAAAGACCTCCACACAGGACCCAAAACAATAAACTTCATAGAAGAAAACATCAGTACTAAACTTAAAGACCTTGGACTCAGAGAGCACTTTATGAACTTGATCCCAAAGGCAAGGACAGTAAAAGCAAAAATAAATGAAAGGGACTATATCAAACTAAAAAGCTCTGTACAGCAAAGGACACCATCAACAAAGTAAAAAGAAAACCAACTGAGTAGGAGAAAATATTTGCAAACAATGCCTCTGATCAGGGGCTAATATCTAACATATATAGGGGAAGCCGGGATGGCTCAGCGGGTTAAGTGCTCACTTTGCAGCCCCGGTGCCCGAGGATCAAATCCCAGGCGCCGCCCATGTGGACCCATATGCTGAACTGGGGTGTGCCCCCAATTCAGTTCTTTCCGGGGTCTATGTGGGAGACTCTGGTTCAGTTCCTGCCCTGTGCAGCCTCGTGTCCACCTGTGGAGTGAAACTATATGGAAAACGAATGCTGTCCACTATGGAGACTGCTCTGGACCTGCCCGATTCTCTCTATCTCTGTCTGTCTCTCTGTTTGTCAAAAAACGATAAAAATAAATCTTTAAAATATATAAAGAACTCATGAAGACATACAAACGGCTAAAGATATATAAAAAAATGCTTGACATCACTAGCAATTAGGAAGATGAAAGTTAAAATCACAATGAGATACCATCTTACACCTGTTAGAATGGCTATAAATCAACAAGACAAGGAATAACAAGTGCTGGAGAGGCTGTGGAGAAAAGGGAACCCTCATACACTGCTGGTGGGAATGTAAACTGGTACAACCACTATGGAAGGCTGTATGGAGATTCCTCAAAAAATTAGGAATGGAATTGCCATATGACCCAGCAATCCCTCTCCTGGGTATCTACCCCAAACTTGAGAACCTTAATTTGCAAAGATATACGTACCCCAATGTTCATTGCAGCACTGTTCATGGTGGCCAAGTCATGGAAACAACCGAAGTGTCCTTTGACAGATGACTAGATAAAGAAGTTGTGGTACATTTACATGATGAAATACTACTGAGCAATAAGAAAAGATGAAATACAGCAATTTGTGATAACATGGATAGACCTTGAAAACATCTTATTAAGCGAAAGAAGTCAGACTGAAAGCATCAAGAAACATATGCCCTCACTCATAGATGGAATATAAAACTGAAAGCAACAAAGAAACAAAAACTCATTTACACAGTCAGTAGTTTGGTGGTTGCCTGAGGGTAAAGGGGAAGGTGGGTGGGAGAGGGGGGGGAGCGGTGGAGAAGTAGGGAGGGGGCATCAAATATATGGTGATGGAAGGAGAGCTGACTCTGGATGGTGAGCACACAATGCAATGTATAGACAATGTATTATAGAATTGTACACCTGGAACCTATGTAATTGTTACCAACCAATGTCACCCCAATACATTTAACAATTAAAAAAATGAGAATATAAATAAAGTCCCTTACATATAGTAGATGCTCAGTAAACTGTAGATATTATTGTGTTGTTATAGAAATTTTCTCCCTAATCTTCTTGGCAGCCTCTCAATTCTAATACCCTTAAGCCCTTGTCAACTCCTGAATTTTATCCATTCAGTTAAAAAGCAGACTAAGCAATGAGATAATTCATCATCTCAATAATGACTTAAAATATATCAAAGAAACTGGGACTAGGACGATTGCAAGTTAATAAATTCAGCAACTGCTCATGTCATGAAGGCTCCAGGTTCTTTCATTTTGCCATTCTTTGTGTGTTGGCTTTGTTCCTAGGTGTGTCCCCTCATAATTGCAATGTTGCAGCTCCAGCTCCAGCTATCACATCCACACATAACAGTGGTCAATGAATAGAGAGAAGTTTCCTCTTATGTGTTTCTTTTTGTCAAAGAATAAGATTTTTTTCCAGAATCCCTGGCCCCGGTGAGGCTTTTTCCTCCAGTTCCATCTGGCAGCCGCCTCACAATTCTGAGACCTCCCCTTAGGACAGCATAGTGTGGTGGCTGTTCAAGATCTTACATCTTTCCTTCCTTCTTAGAAAAAAGGGAGTATCTCTTGTGGTATCACCTGCTTTCAAATACACTCTCTCTATCTCTCTCTTGACCAATACAGCATCACATGCCTAGACTTGCACCAATCTGCATACAGGAAATGTTGATAAAGGCAATTGGTGCCTACCTCTATAGTTGGGGGTGGACAAGCCACATGTTTGAGAATAGAGAAATCTCCCCTCACCCCCACCCCCTCCTATCCCCCGCACACACACACATTAGGAGAGCATTTGGTTAGTGACTATGCTGAGGAGGCAGCAAGAAAATGTCTACTATACCATTCCCATAACTTAGAGGGCTTAGCAATTAAAGTCAGTCACTGTGCTGCTCTCCACTATCTGTTATAGTTCATTTAAATGAAAACAATTACACGTACTCTTTGCCAACTTATGCTATGCTTGTGCCTGGTTCTGGGCAACAGAAAAAGAGAAAGCCAAACCATTGTCCTTCAAGCTCAGGGGGATGTTGGCTCATGGAACTGAATGGTCTCTTGGTTTTTATCTTTCCATGTTATCCCCCAACCTACACTATAAACAACATGAGGGCAATAGCCTTGTCTGATTCAGGGCGTATTTGCCCAAACCCTTTCCTCTCCCCTCACAGCACCTGAACCACGCACACAGAGGCCACTCAGATCTGTGGACTGTTTGATTGGTGGTCTCGCATGACTTCCAGTGCAGAACCCTGCCTGCCCTCTACTCCTTCCATTTCTTGCGTTGGGTTGGCCTCTATTACGGTAGAAATTGCTAGTGTTCACCAGTCCCCAGTTCCTCTCTCTTTCCTGAGTTCACAGCTGAGCTATATTTCCTGCCACACTGGTATCCAAGTGGGACTGTAAGACTCACTTCTAGTGGAATCTGGGCAGAAGCCACATCGGCTACCCCCAGGCCTGTCATAGAACCTTCTGTGCGATCTTCCAAGCTCTCCCCCTTGCTGTCCTTGGCTCTGGGAGTGAGACCCTTTGAGAAACTAGAAGATGAGGGAACCTCATGGTGGAAGGAGCCCAGGCCCTTGACTTACTGCTTAGAAGAGGTGCCCCCTGCAGAGCTTCTTGGACAGGGTGTTTGTACTGAATTCCCAGTGACCAGATGCCTGAGATCTGTGATAATGGCTGTCATCACAACCTGACTTATTTATTTATTTACTTTTAAGAGAGCAAGTCTGGTTTTAGAAGTTTTCAAAAGCGTCTTTTGATTGACAAGACAAATTCTAGGAAGTTGCTGTCCTTGGCAAGAGAATACGTTTGCGCAAAGTACTGATAACGTCTTCAGGTATAATACCCGACATTCTGCAGGACGATCAAAGACAATATGCATTGCTGGTAATTATCAGGATATTTGCACTATCCTCAATTTGGGGGAGAAATTATTATAAATGGAGCCTTTCGTGCATTAGTGAAATCCCTTAATCCCATTGTATGCTTGTCGTCTAACTGCTCATTTTCAGATAGCCTACATTTCCAATAGGGGTATTCCCCTATCTACTTTTAAATCATTACTGTTTTTATAATGGATTCATTATTTCTTAATGATCTTAATTTTCTTTCTTACCTATTCTTGTTAAAAGTCGATTAAAATATGAATACTTTCAGCATCCCAGGCATTCTGAAAACAAAATAAACTTCAAGTTTGTGTTCATTTGTCAAGGAAAAGCCAGAAGAGGAAAGTGGGATGGACAATTCTGGGTTAACCTCCACTGAATTCAGCTAGGCCTTGATGCCACGCTCCACGGCACTCAGAATTTGGGAATGTTAGAGCCAGAAAGGGTCTTAGGGACTATTCAATCCTCAGCCCTCAGTTACATACCGGTGAGGCAACTGAGATCCACAGGGGCCTACACGGTTGGGTAGTGATGAAGGCAGGATTAGTCCGGGTCTAACAATTTCCATTAAATGAGCTGTGTAATGAAACCTGTGTGTGTGAGTGAGCTTTCACTCTCTCCAGCACTATCCTCCATCTCTCAGGTTTCCTCCTTGGTCTCTAGCCTAGAGTCTTAACTAAAGGTATTTCCAAATACCTTGGCTTACTGGGAGGTCGATGTCTCTGGATGTTTCTGCCCAGTGTGCCCAAATGACCTTTCGATGATGTATTTATGGAAGTCTCTTTTTATCATCACCCACTCCATTCTCTGTTCCTCTGTTCACTGGCTGTTCTTGCTTGAAGTATATCTGGGCAAAAGAAGATAGGAAGGACTCTTCTACTCCCTGCAATTATTGAAGTACCTCCCTCTTCCACGTGGCAATGTTCTTCTAATCAATCAGGAGAGTCACTTCCATCCAATATAACATTTTTTAGGCCTGTAAACATTTTTTTCCCTCAGTTAAGGATTATCAAACTCTTGTCTCTGTTGATCCTCTAACTAACCCTGTTACTGAACTGAACTCCTCACCTTTCTGACTCTTCATTTCTCATCAGTAAAATTAAAGGTTAGTTCAGAATGCCATTATCACTTCCAGTTGGAGTTAATTAATCAATCAGTTCAACAGTATTTGATGGTCACTGTGGAAGGCCCAAGGCATTAAAACAATAATAACAAAAAAAGAAAGAAATATCTCCTGCCCTTGAGAAGCTCCTAATCTTGTGCTAAGTCCACGCTTTTACCGCACAGGGTAAAGCACACGGATGACTGACTGGTTCCCTGAGTGAAATCTGGTCCTCACAATCACCATGGACAATGTGAAGTCCAGGAATATCTGAATCTTTCAAGATTTTTAAGCCTCCATTAACACTTCTGTTTTTATCATTATTCTAGAACATGTTCTTGAGGCTTGAATTTCCTCTCACCTGCCCTGACGATCTTCCTTTTTATATTTCACCTGCTTTTTATTCTCCTTTCCAGTTTTCTTCTTTGTAGACTGTCAACATTTAAAAGTTAAGTTTTAGGGATACCTGGATAGCTCAGCTGTTGAGCACTTGACTCAGAATCTTGAGGTTCATGGTTTGATTCCCAAACTTTGCAAACCCTTATATTGAATGTAGTGCAACTGATAACCACTAGGAAGGCTCAAGTGGCCCAGGTTCTCCCCTCCTATGCAGAACGCCCCCAGTTCAACTCCAGCCATGCACAGCCCCACATCCACCTGTGTGGAATGACACCATGTTACAACTAATGATGTACAAAACTACAGAGACTGCTCTGGGTTCTCCCTGGACTCTCTCTCTCACCTTCTCTAAAATAACAAGATACATTAAAAAATAAACAAATAAAGTTTTAGATTCTCTATACAGGTCATCCTTTGATATACTTATCCTGGTCCCGGATTCTTCCAAAACAGACCCGTGTTCTTTTTCATAAAAGTATGTGCATTTACTACATCAGAATTCTGCTTATATTTTTAATTTTACAAAGCAGTTCTTTCTTAACATGCTATCATAGAACTATACCCAATTAATCAAAGGAAAGTAGTTCCTTTTCTCTGTCTCTATCCCGCTTCACTTGTCAATCATATCAGACAAAGGGATGAGGACGCTTGGTGGAATGGTAGCGGCAACGCAGGGCAGCATGCCGACCACAAGCTTCCTGGAAGTCTGTGCGTGGTCTCCTGACGTGGGACGTCTCCAGTCCACCGCGCTCTCTCGCCTCAGGCTGCTCTGATGCTCTGCAAATCCAAAACGTGTCCACCAGCTGGTCTCCATTTCTGTCTTTTCTTTATTTGCTGTTGGCGGTGGATAAATCAGAGATTACCTGCGTCAATTTGGACTTCAGTTTCTTAATTATGTCAAATCATCTTCGCCTGGAGATGGTTTCTCCTCAATAGGAGCAGTGTATCTTTCACAGTCCCCTTCTCCCTCTGGCTGACTCTGTGTTTGGCACATAGACTCAGCAAGTGAAGGGTCTTGGTTCATCTGGGGCACAGATGGGAGTTCGTCTAGGTCATCTACCAGAATAACAGACCTAGACTTTATATTCACTGGCCCAGTATGGTTCATATTCATTATTTTGGAGTGTATTAATCAGGACTGTCTTGGTTATAAGAGACAGAAAACCTACCTTTAAGCTGACTTAAATAAAAAAAAAATAGATTGGGGAAGCTGGGATGGCTCAGAGGGTTGAGCGCTCATCTTGCAGCCCTGGGGTCCAAGGATCGAATCCTAACCCCAGCCCATTTGGACCCATATGCTAACGGGGGTATGCCCCCAGTTTGGCTCTCACCAGGACGAGCTTCCCATGTGGAAGGCCCCTGGTTTGGCCCCCAGCTTGTGGGACTGGGCCTCCCATGCAGGAGGCACCCGGCCCAATTTCCACCCTGCGTGGCCCCTCGCCCACCTGTGGAGTGAAACTGTGTGGAAAACTAATGACATACAGCTATGGAGACTTCTCTAGGCCCTCTCCTTTCTCTCTGTCTCTCTCTCTCTGTTAAAAACAATTCAAATACATCTTTAAAAAATAGATGATATAATAATAATTATGATAATCACAAAATCTAGGTGCATTTTAGAAGTGGATGGATCCTAGAGTTCAAAATTGTTTTGACTCCGTCTCACTCTTACGAACACTCCCAGGTGTTGATTTCACTCCTAGATGGATCCACTTCTTATGATGGCACTCAGCCACTTCGGACTTCTGTCTTCTTAGAGTCATGTTCAGCTCAGCAGCAAGCTTCTGGGCTGGGTCATGGCTGGTGGAAAATGTCATATACTTATCCTCTAATCCAGGGGTCTCCAAACTTTTCAGCCCACGGGCCGCATTAACTATCAAACTGCAGTTTGGGGGCTGACTGCATACTCGAGGTCCAATTAAAAAAGAATCAAAACATGGATGTTGTTTTTAATATTATTTTATTCAGATAAAAAATTCTCCACGGGCTGGATGAGAGGGCCTCGCGGGCTGCATCCGGCCCGCGGGCCATAGTTTGGAGACCCCTGCTACTGGCCGAGGGAAGAAACATGCTTATAGTAAAAGAAAAATAAAAAAACAAAAACAAAAAACCTCAGATTGCATGTCTGCTTCAGGAGGAGCAGTGTGCCCAGTATCTGTGTGCCCCGAGATTGGGAAAGGAGGTATCCTCACAGGAAATTACAGATGTGGTTACCAGAGTAAGGGAAAGAAGTTTCTAGCATGGCCAGAATACCAGAGGTCAATGAATGGGGATATTGCCTAATAACCTACATGCTTTATTCATCTCTCTCTCTCTCTCTCTCTCTCTCTCTCTCTCTCTCTCTCTCTCTCTCTCTCTCCTTTAAGATTTTATTGTTTAAGAGAAGGAGAGAGAGAGAGAGAGAGAGAGAGAGAGAGAAAGGAGGAGGGTCCAGAGCAGTCTCCATAGTTGTACATCATTAGTTGTGACATAGTTTCGTTCCACACAGGTAGATGTGGGGATCACACAGGGCAGGAACCAAACTGGGGGCCTCTTGCATGGGAGGCAAGAACCTTCACTGCCATTCCAGAGTTTACCACTTGCACCACAGTTCAACATATAGGTTTGCATGGCCTGGGGCCAGGATTTGATCCTCGGACCTTGAAGTTGCAAGGCAAATGCTCAACCTGCTCAGCTATCCTGGCATCCCCTCTTTCCCCCCCCCCTAAGATTATAGTTTGAGGTCATAGTCTAGTAAACTTTTTTTGCTGGCTTTCCCTGTGTCATTATCTCTGGTTCTAATTCTAAGGCCTAATGCATTTTAGGGTTCTCATTTTGTTTACTATTTCAGCTTATATTTTCAAAAATTAGAGATGGCATGTGTTACTACCATTCTGTGAATCAATGGGGGCGGGGGGGGAGGGGGGACCACCATTGTGTAAGTTTTCAACAGTTTCTCCAATCTAGCATGTACATAGCAATGACTTCAGAGTGTTTTCTGTTATGAATACAATATTACATGAGGCAAAGAGCATATTTTGTACTTTAATTTCATAAACTTTTTCTAATTTACCAATTAATTTATTCTGTGTTCATCAAGAGACTTTTAAAATTTAAACCCTTGATAAAAAGCAGGCATTCCATATCATAAAACTAGCAAGTTTGGTAAAACATGAAAAGAAAAAAATGTATCCCCATTAGCAATTGTCTAAATAATCCACAGATGTGCATGAGCTATTGCCAACTATATTTGTTTATTTATTTGATTTATAAGATTGGTTCAATGCATAAAAATATCATAGCATCCACACAATCTGTTGGCTCGTGGCATCATGTTTCTTTCTGGACTTCAAAATTCCCTTAGCACATCTCTGACACTCAATGTATACTCATTATTAGTGACTGCTTCCTATGATTTTACATAAACAACAAACAAAGAGAGTAACAGAGAGGGGGAAATCCCTATAGAAATAGCTTTAGAGTCATTGTATTATTTTAGATTCTTCTCAAGAAGTGAGTAGATCTGTCATTCCTTTCCTCTTCAGAGACACAATGTGTTTATATGCCCCAAGATCTTATAATTAGGTAGGATTCTAGGTATGCTTTGTAATTGTTACTCACTGGCCTTACTATTTGTTTAACCAAGAATTAACTTTCTAGTTCCATAGGTGGAATGTGAAACAGGGTTTTTCTCCCTCTTAATGAATGAACCTTTCCCCAGAGTCAAGACTCAAAGACACGATGAAACACAAGCAGGTTTTAATGGCACTCTCTCCCCTCCCATGACCACGTGGAGCAAGTAGAGAATACGTAGTCAAAGAGAGATGGAAGGGGTTTCTCACCATTCAGCAGGGCACCACGCATCTTGATGAGTTACTCCAAATACATGGGTATCCCCAGTGAAACCAGGCCTTTCCTTTTATAGTCCAAGATGGAAAAGCACTTTGGCTGTCAGAAAGTGCAACAATAGAAACATGGGCAGTGCATGTCCTGTTGCCTCTTGCCATCCCACAGACAGCTACCAGTTTCTCCTTTATGGGGGGCCAACTGTGTGTAGCTCTGACTTATAGAGAGTGATTGGTCTTTAAGGGGGTACGCTGCCTCAGCATAAGGAACTGTCAAACCCTGTTCAAAAATAGGGATAAAACCTGGTCAGTTGCATCCATTTCAAATATAACATGGTGAATTGCCATATTAAATTTAGGTTGCGTCAGCCAGTTTTTTATTTAAGGTCCATGCAATTCAACTAATTTGGAAGATAATCTTGTAACTAAAGGAGAAGTCTCATTATAAATGGTCTTTGTTTGGCACTTCAGGTTCCATAAAGGAGATTGTTCTTACCAAGGTAGTCTCTTAGATGAAAAGGGAGGGAGCACCTTTAAAAATGGTGGCCTGAATCCCAAATCTTTGATTTTATTTCCGCAGCTTACAGCATTGCTATGACCATACCACTAACTGTGTTTAACCACACAGGAATGCTCAAACAACCCACGAAACAACTCCCCAGGTCTCCTGAACTCTTTGGCACGTCCCTAAAAAGCACCCAGAAATGAAACAGTATCTGAACAGATATAAATTGTACATATCCTCTCTGATTAAGTGGATAAGGCTAAAAGGCTCAAAAATGCAGGATAATGGACAAAAAGAGCATTTTCTAATCTTTGGGGGATATTTCTAGGCAACCAGCATTGCCTGATATAGAGATCATTAAGTCTGTTCCATTATTATGCCTAGTGTTCCCAAGGGGTTCAGAGGTCTCAGAACAGTCCAAACATTTTACTCAGAAGCTTCTTTTAGCCATTTTAATAGAAACTGAGGATATTTTGGATGCAGGAACATTGCTGGTATAACTTCACTGAAAATGGAAATCCTACACATTTTGGGCTTAACTAATAAATTGGCATCATAATACAAAATGCTATTATCTTGTCTCACATTCCTGGTCTCCAAATGTGTGTGTATGTGTGTGTGTTTTCATTTCAGCCTGGCATCAGAATTCTCTTAGCTTGTGATTATAAACTAGAAACACCTCTTCCATGAGGATATTATTTCCTGACAGGTAGCACAGGTTGTCACAACTACCACATTGACCAAGGGATTCCCCCAAGTGGTCTATACATCCCTTCATAAAAGTGACTGAGATTTATGAGTTCTGACTTTAGAATTATAGGAATTCCCACCACAGGGTCTAGAACACTTTTGGCTAACATTCTGTTTTCACAAGCTTTCTTACAGATGTAGGCAGATGCCAGTCTTGTTCATCATAGGAGGTCTGATGAGTCCAGGAATTCTTTGTATTTCATTGTTTTGGACTTTGATTTACTGCTCCTGGTCAGCCAGCTGTTCAATGTCTATAATAAATAAGTGCACATTCTCTTGTTTCTCTGGGCTATAATCTGTCATAATTCTCTGGACATTTTAAATAAGAGACTAGCTGTCTGTAGCAAGGTAGGATTTAAGCTGTGGGACACGATAGCCTCTTGAGGTCTTTTCCATCTCGGTGTCTCCAGGATTCTGACTTGCTCTCTGAAAAGCTGATAGGAACATTTTACCGGGTTCCACGCTTCTTCACTTTCACAGCTCTTGTACTTCAAGCATCGATTGATCATGCAGTACTTTCACGCTATTCCTTTGTTCTTTACATCTTTATTGATGCAAAGCAGTGCCAGAAAATGCTTTTTTAACAGTTATTCAATCCCTGATGCCCTTCACGTATCAGAGTTAGGATTTCATTTCTTAGAACTACTGGGCTGGCTACACAATTAATTGCTTCTTATTAATAAGCCATTAAGCTCCCTTGACCAACCATCAACAGCTGAAGAAAAGCACGCCTCCCCCTCCTTTGCCCAGAGCTAGTTCTCTTTTGATGTTGAAGCCACTCTCCTGTGTAATGGGAGACTTGCGGGAGTGTCTGGAGGTCTCGAGTTCATTTAAAGTGACAGAAATTGTTATCTCCTGATAATAAACAGGTTTCTGTGGCCATCACTATAACCTTTATCCCTTCACCCATCAGAAGGATCCCAGAAGGCCACTGACATTTAACTCAGTAATCACATGGCTATTAAGAAAGAGGGTCGTATGTTTGTATTTGTGTGTGTGTGCGTAAATATCCGGCCACTGGAATGACCAATCTGTGTTTAGGAGGAAGCACTGCATATAGGGGAGCAGGGTCAACTCTGGGGCCACACCAGTGTCAGTTTAAAATCCAACTCCTTTACTTTTTAGGTGTGTAAGACCTTGGACAAATTACTTCTCCCTAAGCCTCCATTTCTCCTCCTGAAAAATGGGGTCATAGCACACCAACCTATCTTGATTGTTTTGAGAATTAAATAAGGTGCCTACATATAGAATACATCCCATAAGAATTAGCCATAATTGCTCTCTGTAGCCCATACATGGTTGACTTATGTTCAGGGAAAGATCCGCAGGGCCTAAAGGGCAATGAATGGGCTTTGGAGTCACACAGACCTGGTATGATCCCCAACCGTGCCATTTCCTCTGTGACCTTATGCTCTGATCCTTATTTTCCCTTCTGAGGGCGGGTGTGAGGAGTAAAAGGAGGTAATGAGTTGTGCCTGGCATGCAGCAGCAGGCTCTCAGCTACGCTGATTTCCTGATTAAAGATCATCAGGGCCCTTTAGACGACCCTCTCACAAGAACACCAAGTGAGGTCCAGCCCCCGGCTGCTTCACAGTCCCTGACTGACTGCAGGCCGCACATGTGCTTCCCGGAGGTGAGGCTCTCGCCTAGGCTATGATCTCTGCGTCTGCTCTGTGTTACTGGTCTTCATGCTGTCAGGAGCGCGGTCCTGGGGCCCCTCCCATGACAGCCCGCAGTGCTTTATCCAGATCCTTGGGGCCAGATGTGTTTCAGAATGCAAAACTTTCCATATTGCAGCAAGATAACTCAGTGCCATCTGCAGTATAGTGCCTAACACCCCAGGAGGGTCTGGACCGCCCTGTGCAATCCAACACACTAAGATTTCTGCAGTGAAATGTATGTGCACCTTGAAGTGAGATCACAGTGAAAAATTTCACGTCTTTTCAGGTCAGGTTTTCCAACCAAATGGGATCAGGTCAAGTTAGAAGGAGCTGCCAAGTGAATGAGGGGAAAACATTACATTTTCAGGACTTTTCCAATCTGTGGGCCTATAGATGCCCTGGAGCTAGAAGTAACTCCTCAGTCTTGGTTTCTGTCCCTCTGATTTCTAAGCTATTTCCAAGTATCCATCCCCTCAGCTATAAATATCCTTTCTAATCCATGCCAAACTACAGCATTCTTAGTTTAAAATCATTTCTTGAGAACCCTCCCCTTGGTAGATACATTCCAATTCACTCAGTTCACTGCCTCTGTCTCTGCTCATTTCCCCCCAAGTCTGAACTTGCGTCTGTATTATGAATGAATTTATATTGCTGGCCTTGGGTGAAAGAACACTTCCTTGATCTGTCCTTAATGTACACATTTGCTTTTCCTTCTCCTTCTACGTTGGGTGGCCCACAGAACAGGGATCCTGTTATCCGATTCCTTATTCACTTGCTGCCCACATCTAGAGATTTCCATGGGTTGTATGAATGCTGATGAAAGGAGATCAAAGAGGGCCAGCTGTCACTCTCAACAGAAGCTGTAGTCACTTTCATGGCCATAGGCTGCCTTCTTCACCCATGTTCCACCTTTACAGAAGTGACTGAGTGAGAGAGAGAACAAATCAGTCTCCACATCGATCTTCATGGCCATAAAAACAATTCAAACCCTTGTTCCATCAAAGGTGAGCATTATCTTTAAAAAAACAAAAAAGGGGAAGCCGGGATGGCTCAGTGGGCTGAGCATGTGTTTTGCAGCCCTGGGGTCTGAGGATTGAATCCCGGGCCTGACCCATGCGGACCCATATGCTGAACTGGAGTGAACTTCCCTGGTAGGGCCCCTGGGTCTAGGGAGCATGCCTCCCACCCAGCCCCCACCCTGCGCGGCCTCCGCCCACCTGTGTGGAACAAAACCATGTCAAAAACCGATGATGTATAACTGTGGAGACTGCTCTGGGCCCTTCCCCTTCTCTCTGTCTGTCTCTGTCAAAACCAATAACAATAAATCTTTAAAAAAACAAACAAACAAAAAAACCCTGTAACGGTGTCCTGAGTTGTGTTACTCTTCATGGTGTTTGTGATCTTTATATCAAAGGCTGTACTGAGAATAGCTTTGACCACCACTAATGAATATTAATAACTGGAGAGGAGCAATTGGCAGGGAAAATGAGGAGTCGCCTACACTTGCTGGCCACATTTCTCACATGCTCAGCATTCTCCAACCTTGTCTAATTTGGCTTCTCTTCATTGGAAAGTTCCCCTCAGAGCCACCAGTAAGCTCCATATGGCTAAAATCAGGGGGTATTTGTAGTTCTCATTTAACTTGGACTCTCAGAAGTATTTTCTACCATAAGCCAGCCCTCCTTACTTAAAATATTTTCTTCCACACTGTTCTAGTTTGCTCCTTTATCTTCTAGCTTTTATACTCACTCTCCTTCGCAGGCTCACCTTTCACTACCTGATCAAGGCATAGTGACATCCAGAAAGCCTTCTTCTTACCTTTTTCCTCAGCAATCTTCCCCTTAGGTGGTCTTTCTTTTCTATACTCGGATGACTGACAAATTTATACTTCCAGTCCAGATCCTTCTTCACCCCCCACACTTCGTTCTCTATCTACCTCTCTCTCTCTCTCTCAGCCTCTGTCTCTACCTCTATCATCCCTATCGTTATTATCTCTAGCTCTATCATTCTATCTTTATCATCTCTCTATCATCTATCATCTCTCTCCTTCTCTCTCGTCCTATCCCTCTCTCTCTCTCTCTCTCTCTCTCTCTCAACAGCATATTATTTGTTCACTTTTGTAAGTCAGACACCTAGAGGTTGTACTGGACCTCCCTCCTTCATCCCCAAAACCACTGACTGTCAACTCCTGCTGATTTTATCTCATAGGCAGCTCTCTTGCCCACCACATTTCTTCATCACCACCACAATGCTAGTCCAAACTTTTATCATCTATTCCTAAGCACTGAACTTTCATTGCTATGGAGGGCAGAACAAATGGAAGTTAGAAGAAAATCAACAGCCTCCTTTGCAGTACCTGTAGGTCTATATCTGTTAGTATAAGTAGAATTGTCAATAAAGCAACATGTTCCTCAAATTTTCATCTTATTGTTTAGTACTAGACCATTTAGAAGACCAAGGAAAGGTCTCACCTCTTCATGGCTTTTGGGCAGAGGGTTCCTAAGTCCTACATCTAGCAGAGCATAGTGGTGGTGATAGCATGTCTCTTAGGGGACGGAAACAAGTGGGTTCTAATGTCCTCTGGAGACCTCTTACGTCTAAGGGTCATGAGGAAGCTGCGCTTGCTTGCTGTCCCTCCCTGGTTTCTTGAGTCGTCTATTGGCTGAGATCAGAGGATTGCCTCAGTTCATGTGTGACCCCGCCCTTCGGTGGGAGGGGCGGTCTGAACAAGTTCACGAGCTCTCCTTTCCTCGTACTATCCTGACACCTGCTCAGCAACGGATGCGGCCCCTGGAAGTAGATTTGCAGGAGGATCCCAACCCAAACTTGTACTAACCTACCTCCAAAAAGTCAGATGAGCCTAACTGGTCTTGATGGGTTTGTCATTTATCCTTGTCACCCGCTGAATTTGATGCTTAGGATATATCCAAAGTCTCATCTCAGAGACTAGCCCTTTGTCAGTCTTAAGGTCAGCCTCGTAGACAGAAACAAATACAACAGCAACTCCAAACAGTGGCTCTCGCATCCCAATTCTGTTCCTTTGCCAGTCATTCCCATTTCTGTATTCATGCCTAAGACCAGTGAGTCACCCTCAAACACCATCGTCTCTTTAGCTACTTCCCTCCTAATTTCTTAAATCACCAAGTCCTTGTGTCTGCACCTACAATGGACTCCCAGAGTCTTTTTACTTCCTACTTTCACAGGCACCATCTAGTTGAAGCCATCATGTTCCTGTTCCCTGACCACAGTGGTAGCCTCCTAGCTGATCTTTCTGCATCGGCACTACCCACCTTCAATTTATTCTGTACACAGAAACTCCAGGGATATTTTAAAAACATGAATTACATTGTGGTCCCTCTGCCTTTGTTCACCATGTTCTAATTCCATTTACTTCTTTCAATTCTTTTAACATCTGCATCCCCTCTCCCGCCTCAGGACCTTTGCATGTACTGTTTTCTCCATCTACTTCCTATTCTTTTCATCATCTGACTAATTTTTTGCTTATTTTCAAGACTCAGATTAAATATTATTTTCTTGACTTTATGAACTAAATCTAATTCTCTCACACCCTTTCAAATTACCCTTTAACTTTTTTACTTCACTTGTTACAACTGATAATTTTATGATTAATTGTTCAATTCCTCTCACCCCAACCAGACCTTAAACTCCAAGTGGTCAAGTCCCACATCCGAGCTGAACATCACTGTGACTGGCACCCAGTAATAGCTTTGACACAAAGTAGGAGCCTGTATTAATCACCTCAGACTCCCACAACAGATTACCATACACTGAGTGTTTTAAACAATGGAAATTTATCTCTGACAATTCTGGAGGGTGGAAGTTCCAGATCAAGATCTGGCATGTCCACTTTTGGTGAGGATCTCTTTCTGGCTTATAGAAGATCTCCTTCTCACTGTGTCCTTTCCTTGATATATGGGGTGGGGAAAGGGAAAAGGAGAAGGAGAGGGAGAGGCAGAGGGGGAGGGAGAAGAAGGGGGAGGGAGAGGGAGAGAGAAAATATATAGAGATCTCTTACAAGGTCTCCTCTTATAAGTCCACCAATCCTATGATATTAGGACCCTGTTATTCACCATTTAACCTTCATTGCCCCCTAAATGTCCTATCTCCAAATACATGCACATTAGGGGGGCACAATTCAGTCTATAGCAGACAGCAACAATATTTGCTGAATCTATTAATATAAATTGCAGCTATTAATGAAAAATTACTTCTGATTGACAATTGATTGTGTATTGTAGTTAGGTTTCATGAATATGAAAGAATTTATTTTTGTGAAACTTTGCATTTAAATGCAATCTTTTAAATACATACTTTGTATTTACTTTTTTTATTTTTTTATTTTCTTTGGCAGTTTTCCAGATAATAAAAATTTTGGAATTGGTATCTAGATATGTATGTGGGAAAGCAAAAGAGAAAACATTTTCCAAAAATCTATCAAAATTTAAGGGGGATTTTCAAATTAAGCTGTTTTGCTTACTTGAATTGAAGATGGTTTAATTCTAAAGCCCCCTTAATTCTGGTTGTGTAATTATCTTCGTAGGCAAATCGTTGGCAGTGAAATAACTATGGTTCATTAGAAGCACAATAGGAATGAGAAATCTGACAGATGATCTCATTGTTCATGCTTAGTGTCTGTCCCAAAAGTAATACATTAAGAAACTCCACAAAACCTTCGACTGTACTCTGATACTCCTTTTTATTTTCCAGAGTAAATGCTTCCTCTGGGTTTATTTCCTGGGACTGCTTCTCCTGGTTTTGTTTTATTGCATTTTCAGGGGGAGCTATCTACTAATAGTGGCTTCTTTCCAACTTAGGAAACTGGCCTCCTCACATCCGTTAATGGCAAATTGCATACTGTTGCTGTACTAACAAACTATCCATTAGACAGTACAGCTACCAGGGTTATTAAGGGAGCACATGTGTGTTTTCTTTGTCTTTTTCCCTCCTGACTCAGTGCCCAAAAGGCATTTTATGTATAATGCTTCAGCTATTTTGAGTATAATTACACAAATGGCTTAAACTTATTTTGGCGAAAGCTTGGTGTGTGTGTGTGTCATGGGCATGAAAAACCTCCTGGAAAAGATGTGTTTTCCTAGTACACTTTCTGGATGCCAATTTCATGTCCATTACAACAAAAGGATGATGTGCAGCTTTATATAGCTGGTGGACCCTGACTAGTAGGCATTATGTGGAAATGTAAACATAAGTTGACCCAAAGAGACTTCATGTAGTGTTTGCAGCAGTCAGTCACAAAGGCACTGGCTGTCGAGAGCAGGCAACTCTGGCTCAGGAAGTGTTCTATCCTACTTTGCCAGAATGTAGCAAGTTGAGAAAGCCCACTTTGCAAACATTTTCTGGTCTCAGTGGTTAGTGCCTTGACTTTACTGGAGACATTTCACAAGTCACAAGATGACAAAAAGTCTAATACAGAGTGACTGGGTGCTGATTTTGTGGCTGCTTTGCTGAGTGACCATGGAGGTCAACTGCCACTTATAGGCTTTGTGACCTTAGGCAAGCTACTTGACCTCTGTCGGCCTCAGTTTCCTTATCTATCATGGGAATAATAATACTTTCAGCTTCATAGGGTTACTTGATCATTAGATGAGTTAATACCCAGAAAACACTGGGGTCAATTTCAGCACATGGTTAGCCGTGCATGTTAGTTGCTTACCTCTTATTTTCCTCATTCTCTAAAATGATTATTCCCCTGCCTTGTCCCCAAGTGAATGTGGTTAAGGAGAAATCACTAGTACTGACCTGAGAAATGTCTAAAGCAGAGGACAGAAATGATCATTTAATGCATTTGTTTTATAATATAAATGAGTGAGGAAATATTTCAAATATAACAAGTTTGGAGTTGTGTGGTTCATCTTCCTCTGTTAAAAAAAAATCTTTATAAACGCTCATTAGGGGTTTCTTACCCTCATTTGTGCTCTCTCTTCCAATCTCTCTTCGTCCTAACCCCTTGGTTTTCTTCTTTTTTTCTTTAGGAGAGTGAAAGAATAACAGCTCAGCTAGAGACGCTTGCTTGAAATAGCACGGGCACTCCGCAGCTTCCTTCACAGACCTCTGCCATAGGGCCCAGCCCAGCCCGCATGGAAGTGGCTGGGTCCTTGGTACAAGTCCATGACTTTGAGGCCTGGTGGCAGGCTGGGGGGTTTCTGAAGAAAATGATGATCCCCCTGCTGAGGCGAGGCTGGCACTACCCATCTTGTTATCATGAGAGTCTGTGCCAAGTACACCACCAGGAAACTATCCTTTTCATTGTTTGGTGTTTCCATGGGCTTTGAAAAAGTTCCCATTTTTTATAGCCAAGTCCAGAATTCAATTGGACTTCACTGATAGTTGTTGTTGTTTAAGATTTATTTTATTTTTTGACAGAGTCAGAGAGAGAGAGACAGAGAGAAGGAGGAGGGCCCAGAGCAGTCTCCATAGTTGTACGTCATCAGCTTTCAACATGGTTTTGTTTCACACAGGTGGGTGGGGGCTGTGCAGGGCAGGAACCGGGCTGGGGGCATCCCGCATGGGAAGCATGGCCCCTCAAGCCAGGGTTCAAACCGGGGGCCAAGAACCAAACTGGGGCCTCCCGCATGGGAAGCACACCTCAGTTCAGCATATGGGTCCACAAGGGCCGGGGCCAGGATTCAATCCTTGGTCTCTGGGGCTGCAAAGGGAGCACTTAACCTGCTGAAACATCCCGGCTTGCCACACTCATAGTTGTTGAATGCAAAAAAATATAAAAACCCCATTCAACTTCCTGAGACTCCTCATGGCTTTGTTTGTGGCCTCATGGATGATGTTTCTGATGTACAAACTTCTTCCTCAAACCCCCTTCACACACGCACTGACCCCCACTTTGCTTTGTGATATAAATTATTCATCTAGTTTCTTTAGCACGAGGCAGACATGGCTGAGGGATTCTTCCTTCTCTAACGTGAGGTAATGGACGTTTCTCTGCTTTCCTGCTATGTGGTTAGGGAATTATTAAAATGGATTTGTCTTTAATAGACCATGTTTGTTTGGGTTTTATAGCTCCATTGTTTGCCACATGTTCCCCATTTCCTAAGGTGGTTGTGACGGCTTGTGACTACAGAACACCTCCCAGGGCTATATCTTCCTACTTCTCTGTTATCTTTCCACGTCATCCCTCTGCACATAGTGAGGGAGAATGGCAGTAATGCGGGAATTTTATGTTAAAAAAAAATCTCACAGCACCAAAAAAACCCGCCTAAGAGATTGCTTTCAATTTCCCCTCCCCCTTCTTACTATCCACGCCACCACCAACAGTGACACCTAGTGGCCAAATGTAAATTAGTCCCTTCATTCTGAGTCAAGCCATTTTTTACAGAAAATAAAATTTCCTTCAACAGTAAATAAAGGAAACTTATTTATTTTATTGTCTTTCTATGAATGCACAGAAGAATAGATATTTCATAATGTAGAGCTAAAATATAGTAGTTGGAGGCGAGCACATGCATACTTTTTTCTTAAGAATATATTGGAGGGGAAGCCGGGATTGCTCAGCGGGTTAAGTGCTTGCTTTTACAGCCCCAGGGACTGAGGATCGAATCCCAGGCCCAGCCCATGCGGACTCATATGCTGGACTGGGGTGTGCCCCCAGTTCAGTTCTTGCCGGGTCCTATGCAGGAGGCTCCTGGCCCAGTGCCTGCCCTGCGCAGCCCTGTGCCCACCTGTGGAGTGAAACTATATGGAAAAACTAATGTCAACTATGGAGACTGCTCTGGGCCCTCCTGCTTCTCTGTGTCTGTCTCTCTCTGTGTCAAAAACAATAAAAATAAATCTTAAAAAAAAAAAAAGAATATATTGGAGTTTTTATCCTGTTTTCTTTATAGCATTGTAGACTTGTGCTCAGTTTCTTCCCTTAGATAATGGCCATTTTGATTTTATTGTAATTTTCTAAATTGGCAACTTCTCAGCAGTATTTTAAATATCAACATCCAAAATGCATCTATAAAGGTAAAATAATTTTTTTAAGATTTATTTTTATTGTTTTTGACAGAGAGAGAAAGAGAGAGAGAGAGAGA
>PVKE010029797.1:0-20009 GCA_004027555.1 Craseonycteris thonglongyai | reverse complement strand
AAAAATAAATCTTTAAAAAAAATTTTCAAAAAAAAAAAAGTCATAAGCATCATCAAACTAAAATAACCAATGGAAAGAAAAAAGCAAAGAAGCAATAAAAAAAAAAGAGAGCTACCAGAAAACAAAAGATAAAATGGCTATAGGAAATCCTCATGTATCAATCATCACCCTAAATGTAAATGGATTGGACTCACCAATAAAAAGATACAGGGTAGCAAACTGGATTAATGAACAAAAACCAACCTTACACTGCCTACAAGAGAAACACCTCAACCACAAGGGCAAATATTGGTGAAAGGGTGGAAAAAAATACTCCAAGCAAATGGCACCCAGAGAAAAGCAGGTGTAGCCATACTTATATCTGACAAAGCAGACTTCAGGATCAAAAAGATAAGAGATAAGAGACAAAAATGGACATTTCATCATGAAAAAGGGGACAATACAACAAGAAGATATTACACTTATTAATATATATGCTCCCAACCAAGAGGCAACAAAATTTACAAAACAACTACTAACAGATCTAAAAAGAGAGACTGACAAAAACACAATTATAGTAGAAGACTTAAACACCCCATTGGCAGCCATGGACAGATCATCCAAACAGAAAATAAACTAAGAAATATAAACTTTAAATGATACATTACAGCAACTGGACATAATTGACCTTTACAGGACACTTCAACCTAAAACACAGGACTATACATTCTTTTCCAGTGCACATGGAACATTTTCAAGGATAGACCACATGCTGGGACATAAAGCTAGCCTCAGCAAATTTAAGAAGACTGAAATTATACCAAGTGTATTCTCTGATCACAAAGCTTTGAAATTGGAGATCAAGTACAAAAAGAAAGCAAGAAAAATCACATATACATGGAGATTAAACAATAGGCTGTTTAAAAATGAATGGTTCAAAGAAGATATAAAACAAGAGATTAAAAATACATTTAATACATAGAAAAAAATGACAATGAAAACATAACATACCAAAATTACTGGGTTGCAGCAAAAGCAGTAATAAGAGGGAAATTTGTATCTCTACAGGCCTTTCTCAAAAAACAAGGAAAAATCACAGGTAAACAACCTAATTTCACATCTTCAAGAATTAGAAAAAGAACAGAAAACACCCAAAGCCAGCAGAAGAAAAGAAATAATAAAAATTAAAGCAGAACTAAAATGAAATAGAATATAGAAAAACAATTAAAAAAGTTAATGCAATAAAGAAATGGTTCTTAGAAAAAACTAGTATTTGACAAACCCCTGGCTAGGCTTAGCAAGAGAAAAAGAGAAAACACACAAATAATCCAAAACAAAAATGAAAAATGAAAAATTACAGCTGATACCACAGCAATACAAAGGATCATACAAAAATACCATAAAAGACTGTATGCCACCAAATTTTGCAACCTAGAAGAAATGGACAAGTTTTTAGAAACATATAGTCTACCTACACTGAATCAAGAAGAACTGGATAACATAAACAGACCAATCAACAGTATGAAAATTGAAACATCATCTAAAACCTCCTCAAAAGCAAGAGTCCAGGACCAGATGACCTCACTAATGAGTTTTACCAGGCATTCAAAGCAGGACTAACACCTATGCTCCTCAAACTTTTCCAAAAATTTGAAGAAGAGGCAATACTTCCCAACTCATTCTATGAGGCCAACATTACCCTAATGCCAAAGCCTGGCAAGGACATCACAAAAATAGAAAAGTATAGACTAATATCTCTGATGAAAACCAAGCAAAAATCCTAAACAAAATACTAGCAAATACATCAAGTGGGATTTATCCCAGGGGCACAAGGATGGTTCAACATATGCAAATTCATCAATGTGATACACCACTAAACAAAATAAAAGGTAAAAACATATGATTATATCAATTGATGCAGAAAAAGCATTCAACAAGATACAACATCCATTTATGATCAAAACACTTAGTAAAATGGGTATAGAAGGAAAGTACCTCAACATAATAGAAGCTATATATTATAAACCCTCAGCGAATATCATAATGAATGGGGAAAAACTGAAACCTTTTCCTCTAAAATCAGGAACAAGACAGTGAAGTCCCTTGTCACCACTACTATTCAACATACTGCTGGAAGTTCTAGCCAGAGCCATCAGACAGGAGAAAGAAATAAAAGGCATCTATATTAGGAATGAAGAAGTTAAACCATCACTTTTTGCAGATGCCATGAACCTTTATATAGAAAATCCTAAAGACTTCCTCAGAAAACTATTAGAAATAACAAATGAATACAATAAAATTGCAGGATACAAAATCAATGTGCAAAAATTTACAACATTTTTATGAACAAACAACAAACCTCCAAAAAAGAAATGAGAAAAACAATACATTTGTGATCAAAACAGAAATAATACAATACTTAGGAATAAACTTTACAAAGTACATGAAGGAATTATATATGAAAAATTATAAGATACTATTAAAAAAATTGAAGAGATACAAAGAAATGGAGATTTATTCCCTGTTCATCAATCGAAAGAATCAACATAAGTAAAATGGCCATATTACCCAAAGCAATATACAGATTTAATGCAATTCCCATCAAAATTTCACAGACTTTTTCAAGAAATAGATTTTAAAAAATTCATCAGATTTATATGGAAAGACAAAAGACCTTTAAGCACCAAAGTAATCTTTAAAAAAAAAGAATAAGGCTGGAGGCATTATGCTCCCTGACTTCAGTTTATACTACAAAGCATCCATAATCAAAACAGGTTGGTATTGTGTAAAAAATAGACATAGAAACTAATGAAACAGAATTGAAAACCCAGAAAAAAACTCATAAGTATATGGACAGATAATCTTTTACAAAGGAGCAAAAAATATACAATGGGGAAAAGAAAGACTCTTCAGTAACCTGAGAGTGGTGGGGGGAAGTGGGTGGGAGAGATGGATGGAGGGGAGTAAGGAGGAGGAATCAAACACATGGTGATGGAAAGTGAGCTGATTCTGGGTGGTGAGCACAGAATGCGATGTATAGACGATGTAATGCAGAATTGTACACCTGGAAACGATGTAATTGATATCAATTAATGTCACTCAAAAAAATTTAACAAAAAGAAAGCTTCTTCAGTAAATGGTGCTGGAAAATTGGAAAACCACATGCAAAAGAAAGAATCTGAAGTGTAAACTGTCATCATATACAAAAATTAACTCAAACTGGATTAAAGACCTCTATATAAGACCTGAAACAATAAACTGTATGGAAGTAAGTGTCTGTGCTAAACATATAGACCTTGGGTTCAGATAGCACTTTATGAATTTAACCCCAAAGGCAAGGGAAATAAAAACAAAAATAAATGAATGGAACTATATAAAACTAAAAAGCTTCTACACAACAAAGGACACCATCAACAAAGTAAAAAAGAAACCAACTGAATGGAAAAAAATATTTGCAAACAGTGCCTCTGATGAGGTGCTAATATCTAAAATATATAAAGAACTCATACAACTCAACAACAAAAAACAACAAATGATCCAATTTAAAAATGGGCAGAAGACCTAAACAGACTCTTCTCCCATGAAGACGTGCAAACAGCCAACAGGTACATGAAAAAATGCTCAAAATCACTAGCAATTAGAGAAATGCAAATCAAAACCACAATAAGATACCACCTGTTAGAATGGCTATCATCAAGACAAGAATAACAAATGCTGGAGAGGCTGTGGAGAAATAGGAATTCTTACACACTGCTGGTGGTAATTGGTACAACCACTATGGAAGGCAGTATAGAAATTTTTCAAAAAATTAGGACTGGAATTGCTATATGACCCAGCAATCCCTCTTCTGGTTATCTACCCAAAAAAACCTAAAAACCTTAATTCACAAAGATATATGTTCATCACAGCACTATTCACAGTGCTCAAGTCATGGAAACAAAGTGTCCTTTGATAGATGATCGGCTAAAGAATTTGTGGCACATTCACACAATGGAATACTGTTCAGTGATAAGAAACATTAAAATATAGCTATTTGTTACAACATGGATGTACCCTGGAATCATCTTATTAAGCAAAGTAAGTCAGATTGAAAGAATCAAGAAACATATGAGCTCACTTATAGGTGGAATATAAATCTGAAAGTAACAAAGAAACAAAAACTCATGAACACAGTCAATAGTTTAGTGGTTACCTGTAAGGGGGGAGGAGGGTGGGAGATGGGAGGGCAATAGGAAGGGGGCATCAAATGTATGGGGATGGAAAGAGAGCTGATTCTGTGAGGTGAGCACATAATGCAATGCACAGACAATATAATGTAGAATTGTACACCTGGAAACTATGTAATTGTTATCAACCAATGTCACCCCAATAAACTTAACAATTAAAAATAAAATAAAATTTCAGCCTAATTTTTGAGAATTTAGTGTCCTCAGTTGTCTGTCTGAATATGATTTCTACTATCTTAATTAAATTCTACCATGATACAATCCAATGATGGGAAGTAAACCTGGGGATGTTCTAAATGTCATCCATGCATCACAACTTGCTAGTTATAGCTAGAATTAATTATTTCAGCTGATGGGAGAAGAAATGTGATCACATGCTATACCCTTGGAGAAATATTAATAATTCCATAGGAATATAATGTTGGCATGCAACATCTTAGGCAACTGGTCTTTCAAATTTTGGAATAAACTCTTGAAAAGATGAATGTCAGTCAGATTGTTCTTCATAATTTTCTAGGACATCCTCAAACTTACACTAAATAAAGGTAGAGTATCAATAGCACAGAAAATCTTTCTGTGGCATAGACCATGGTGCATTGTGCCTCACCTTTATTGTTACACATGAGGTTATGGGGTTCCAGTGCCAATTACAACAGTGTAAGTACATGCTTCTCTGTCTCTCCCAATAAATACAGCTTTACAATCAATATGGCATGCATTAAATAAATACTTCATGATTCTGAAAAGCAAAGAGCAGCAGGACAATTGGGTACAGAAGACCAAAATTTGAAGTACCAATAAACCAGAATTAAGTGTTCAATTTTCCTCTGGCCTGGATATGAGGCAGCCCAAATCCTAGAAATCAGTACAGGAGATCTAGGAGAATCCTCCTAATTTTTCCTCAGGAACAAGAAGAGAAACTTGACACTCAAAGGGAGTGCATAACTTTCCCTTTTATTTTTATTTTCTCTATTCTCTGTATCTGCCCTGCTCTTGCAGGCCTGCAGTAGTGATGACTGTAGCTCCAGTTAACTTCAGAGTAGGTGCCTTCAGGGACCTTCTACTTCCTCAGAGGCAATGTGTTCTCAAAAGGTTGTTGAAATTTCCTGTTACCTTTTTTTCTTGTTCCACCATACATAGTGTATTATCAGAAGTACATGGTAGAGTAAAGCCTAAGTCTTCTGGGCACAACAGAAAAGGCAATATGAAAGAAATCAAAAGATTACCAGAAGACAATGGAGAGGTAAGCCTCAGGTGAATGATGCCATAAAATTGCACACATTTCTATTATCCTTGAAAGCATAGTGAAGTCTTTGGGAACTGAACTTACAAACCTCTTTGTGATTTGTAAAATTTTCACTGAGTGATTCACATAGGGGTAGATCCAAACAGCATTGCAAAGACATTGAAAATGGGAGATAATAAAACTACAATACAGAGGTGGTTGGTCAAAACTTGCACCATAAACTCATATAGGATGATTTCTGTTAAAAGAAAAAGAAAAAGCGAAAGAAACAAAGAAAGAGAGAAAGACAAAAGAAAAGGGAAGGAAGGAACAAACGAAGAAAGAAACGAAGGAAGGAGGCAGGCAGGTAAACAGAAGGTCAAAAAGTCAAAATTCTTTAGCAGATGTCAAAAAACCCATGGACTTATTACAAACTATACAAAAATTTCAGGATAAAATTCAAAATTACTTGGCATATTAAAAAGAAAAAACAAGAAACCTTTAACTTGCAAAGAAAACAAAAAAAACAAACAAAAAACCATAAAGATAGGAAGGTTAAAAGACATATGTGGTGGTAAAATTTCTACATCCTACTTAACATAGAAAAATGTTAATTCTAGGTAGACTATGAAAGTTAATTTATACTGTTGTCATAAGTAATATTTTAAAAATGCTAATTATCTATATTTTAATTACTGAAGCCTATGAATATCATGAGACACCATTGCCATGAGTTTGTTATCTTATGTAGCATGATTGACCTTAAGATAGGAAGCTTACCCTGGATTATTTATGTTGAGTACAACTGAATTACAAGACCTTAAAAGCAGAAAGTTTTCTCAGACTAGTCACAGAATAAGTCAGAAAGCTATGAAACGTAAGATTAATTTGACACCCTGTTCCTGGCTTTGAATACTGAAACCCCACAAAGACAGTGCCATAAAGGTAAACTAAAAATAACTTTCATAAAAATAGACATAAAAAACCTTAGCAAAATATTAGCAAAACAAATATACCAGCACATGTAAGCTGGTAAAGGTCATCTACACCAGGGGTGTCAAACTCATTTAAAACACGGGCAATTTGGTGCAACAGGCAAGATTCACACGGGCCACATCACATTCATAAACATCACCGGAACTGAGTCAGCGCGTTTATACACTCCCACAGGCCCCCAGGAAAGGCACTGGGCCACGTGTATACTTGTCTTCAGTAGTTAAAGGGTTAACGAGGGAATTGTGTGTACAGTATTGCCTCAATCTCCCCTAAGCGCTATTTTTTTCATAACAATTTTTTCTATTTTTATTTTATTTGAGAGCATCATGGGGCCACAAAAAATTACCTCGCCCGCGGGCTGCCAGTTTGACACCCCTGATCTACACAAAACTTACAAGTGACATTAAATTTAATAATGAAAGAGTGAATGCTTTCATTCTAGGTAGGATAGTGAGCAAGTTAAGAATGTTAATTCCCATCACTCCCATTCAACGTTGTACCATCAGTCGTAGCTGTTATTATAAGATGTAATAAAACCCATAGATATGGCAATAGAGATATAAAGAGATGATTTTAAATGTTTCATTCACAGAAAGCATACTTTTCAATATTAAAAAAAAATCTCAGGGGTTGTCTGGAAGGCTCAGAGGGTTAAGCGCTCACTTTGCAGCCCTGGGAACTGAAGATCGAATCCCAGCCCAGGCCCATGCAGACCCATATGCTGAACTGGGGTGTGCTTCCCATGTGGGAGGCCCCCAGCTTGCAGGAGCATGCCCCCAAAGTGGGAGGCTCCCAGCCTGGTTCTCACCCTGCATGGCTTTGTGTCCACCTGTGTGAAATAAAACTATGTTTAAAAACTGATGGCTTACAACTATAGAAGCTGCTCTGGGCCCTCTCCTTTCTCTCTCTCTTTCTCTCTCTCTCAAAAACAATAAAATAAATCTTAAAAAAAAAGAAAAATTTCTGAAAATCTACACCAAAAGAAAATCTCTTGCAATTAATAAGCCAGTTAAGAAAGGTTGTAGTACAAAGGGTCAAAACAAAAATACATATTTTTGTGTTTTAGTAATAAAAATTTGGAAGAGAAATTATAAAAGGGAACACTATAGTTAACAACACTAAAGATAAATTAAATACCTAAATATCTAAATACAATATACCAAATCTGTATAATGCAAACTTTAAAATAAAAATATCAAACAACTAATTAAATATAAAGGCATACTATGTTTATGGTGTATAAGAAACAACATAATAAAGAATCAATTCTTATCATACTGACCTATATCTTTAGCAGAATTCTGGGCAAACTCTAATAATTTTTTTTTTTTTTTTAAGATTTAATTCTTTTTTTTTTTAAGGTTTATTTTTTATTGTTTATGACAGAGAGAGAGAGAGATACAGAGACAGAGAGAAGGGGGAGGGTAATTTTTGAGATTTATACAAACTGATTGTAAACTTATATGGACAATACAATGAAACTATTATAGAGCAAACATTTTTGAAAAAGAACACATTTGGACAAATCAGTCTGTCTAATTTTAAGACTTGCTATGGGTAGAGCAATTAAGTTTTGTGGTATTGGGGAAGCTGGGATGGCTCAACAGGTTAAGTGCTCTCTTTGCAGCCCCAGGGTCTGAGGAGCAAATCTCGGCCCCAGCCTGTGAGGACCCATATGCTTAATTGGGGCATGCTTGCCATGTGGGAGGCCCCCAGTTTGGTTCTCACCCCTGGGATTGGCTTCCGGTTTGAGGGGGCATGCCTCTCATGTGGGAGGCCCCCAGCCCAGTTCCCACCCTGCGCAGTCACTTCCCACCTGTGTGGGACAAAACCATATTGAAAACTGATGATGTACAGCTATGGAGACTGCTCTGGGCCCTTCCCCTTCTCTCTGTCTCTGTCAAAAACAATAAAATAAATCTTAAAAAAAAAGATTTGTGGTATTAAGGAAGGGGTAGACAAATAGATCAATGCACAAATATAGATAGTGCAGGTATAGACCTATACATTTTTGACCATTTTATTTTTGACAAAGTTCAATGAAGAAAATATATTTTGAAAATTGTCATTAGAATATTTGAACATCCATATGCAAAAAACAAACAAAAAAACCCTTGATCTAAACCTCATATTGTATATAAAAATTAACTCTAAATAGAAATCATAAAATTATAAATCTTTAGAAGAAACATACAAAGAAACATTTAATAATCTGAAATTACATAGAGTGCACCAACAGCACAATCTGCAAAACGGGACAAAACTGGACTTCATCAAAATTTAAAGATAATTGTATAACACCAAAAACACAATCTATGAAGCAAATAATTGATAAGCATCACTTTCTTACAATGAAAATTTTCTACTCTGCAAAAGACAAGACAATGAGAAAACACGTGATGGACTGGGAGAAAATATTTACAAAACACGTAGCTGATAAAAAAACATTTTTTAAAAATACAAAGAACACTTAAGACTCAAGAATAAACAAAATTTCTAATTAAGTACAAAATGGTGCAGCCATTTTTGTAGGAAGTCTGGTGTTTTGTTTTGTTTCTTAAATGAAACACACTTTTACCATGTGATCTAGTAATTTTGCCACTTGGTTTCACCAAAAGAAGTTGAAAATTTACACAAAAATCTTCACATGGATAATTATAGCAGCAGATTCATTCATAAATACCCAAACTTAGAAACAACCATTATGTCTTTTAGTAAGTGAATGTATAAACAAACTGTGGTACATCCAATGAAATATAATTCAGTGCTAGATATAAATAAGCTATGAGTTCCAGTCAAGATAGCAAAGTAGGTAAATGCTATGCTTGCCTCTTCCCATGGCCATGTTAAAAATTACAACTACATTATAGAACAATCAACCTGGAGAACCATTCAAAGGCTAACTGAACAGAAAGTCCATAACTAAGACTATACAGAAGCCACATGGAGAGTGGTAAGAAGAGCAGAGACGCAAAACGGGTTGGCCCCACACCCACATGTGCCAGTCAAAAAGTAGGAGGGATATCTCATCTGAAAAGGTCCCCGCTGAGAAATGAGATGTCCCAAACCCACACTGATCTTTCCAGCCTGAAGCATCAGTGCCAGAAAGAGGAGTCTCTACAACAGCTGCTGTGAAAATCAGTGGGGCTCTGTCTGTCCCTGCAGTCTGAACCTACCCTCATAAAGGAGCTCCTAGAATTGTAAATCAACCAATGGGTTGAAGACCTACCTGCTCTTCCCATAGCTGCAGTTATATCCTCTTGCATCTTCACCAAACAATCAGAGTGGCTTTATTCCAACCAATTAGTATGGTGCTTTTGGACCAAACTGAGAGGATTTGGAGTCCTTATTTGCATGAGAACAGACCAATTAGGGACCAGAGTGAGGATTTCTTTTTATATAAGTCAGTTCCCTTTTGGCTCCTTGAGTGTACTTTTGGTTTCCACTTAAGACTGTAGTTGCCCAGCTAGAGCTGTTACACCAAAGCTGTCACACCAAAGCTGTCTTGCAGGACCAAACTGAGTAGAGCAGAGCAGCAATACTGGGGCTGCCTGCCCCTGGGCTGCCTCACAAATATGTGGTTCTGCAGCTATGCTCTATCACAATTGAGCTAATTTTACGGAATAAAGTCTCTCCCTTCAACCTCACCCCAAGTTGGAGGCTGCTGTTTGTGTTGAATAGGCACCAATGATTATTGGTTGACACTTGGATAAATTAAATTGTTAAATATATATAAAATTTTCAAACTAAGTATGTAAGAACAAAAAGGCAATAGTGGCCATAAAAAAAAAGGAGTGAAAATTTAGAAACCCCTAGGTTAATCTTTTAGCATCCACCAGGGACATTTTGTGTTGCGACTGCTGCTGACTGAGCAGCTGTTAAATCCTAGTGTACTCATGACATGATCCATAATCAATTTAAGTATTTTAGTGTGTCTAATAACCTTTTTTTTTTTTTTGATTGTTTTGATGTAGTGGTTTGAAGAGGATGTAATAGAGTGGAGTATGAGTAGTTTATAAAATCATAATTGGTTTTTAGTGCTGATTGGTTTGATAAATGTTAATATCTTTTTTTCCTGAGCTTTGTCAATTGATACAGGATTCAATGTTATACTCTACTTGTTTTTCAAAGGGGACTTAAATAGTATATGAAAATAAGATATAAAGAACTTTTGTTTGAGAGAAAAGAAAATGTATCAGAATAACCCAATAATTTAAATTCAAAACATGATCGCGTTTGCAATGAACACATTTCACAGAGTTTACTTGCCATGGTTTGCTTTTTCTAATTTGATAATCACTTGAACTCCCTGTGAGACTTGTAAGGTTTGCCAAAGGAGTTCTGGTTTAGAAAGAGAGTTTATTAGAAATGGCCAAGAAATGGCCAGGCTGACACCAAAAGAGGGAAAGATGGCAGTTGGCCCTTTCTGGGGGTTGGGAGAGCTTTTTATATGCAGGTATCAGAGGAACCAGAAAAGGAGAGTGGAGCAGAGGTATCAGAAAATATTAGCATCTAGGTTGGGAGTGTTTAGTGGATAATCTGGCACCAAATTCCCACCTCCTCAGGGTGAGGCAGAAAGTCCTTGCAGGCTTTTCTCCTTCAGGGAGGCACCTGAGGCCTGGGCTGCAGCTATTTTTTCTCTTCTCACCATTACACCATTCAGCCCTAACAGTCCAGCCTTTTGTTATTATATAATAGCAGGTGGTGCATCGTTCATTCTTCTGGAGCTGCTTCCTGCTGGACAGGGGCAATGTTTAGAGTCATGGGGGCAAAAGGCTGTGGGTAAGGGCCAGGGCTGGTGGTGAGGCATTGGTAATGAATTTGGAGGAGCATCATTTCCCACAGTCTGAGTTGTAGAAGGGGAGCAAGAGTCAGAATGAGAAAAATAAACAAATATGAGTACTTCTGAAAAAAAGGAGAAGGCAATTAGCCCAATTAGATTTTAGCCATTGAGTATAAAAATCTTCCTGTCTCTCTCTAATTTTTTATTCTCTCTCCTGAAGTTTGGCAGCTGCATCTCTTACTGAGGCCTGACTGGTTAAGGTAAAAGCAGCATTATCCATCCAGTTGTATGGAGATTTGTCCCTGACTATTGTGCAGGGTGACAGCTGCTATGGAGCTATCTCATTTAGGCTGTTGGGCAAATCTTTAAATAGACTGGTAATGTGTATTGCACAAGACTGTGTCCAAGGAAACTCAAGTGGCACACCGAGATCAGGGAGAACACAACTTTATTATGCCAGCGGGCCCACTGGGATAATCCCCAAAGACTGAGCCCTGACCATGGGGGACTTTCTTTTATAGGGCCTATCATGGGGCTCGGGGATTGATTAGCTTGTGTAGGACGATACTGTAGGGCTCAGGGCTGGGACCCTGCCCTCAGGGGTCACCGTTTTGGGTGGTGCTGGTTGTGGGGGGAGCACCGTTTTAGTTCAGGTGGTAAATTTCTTTATACAGAATTTTCTCTATCATTCCCCCTTTTGATGCCCCTATATCTACTATAGGGCATCATCATCATCCAGGTTAGGTTTCCCCAATGGTTGGTACCCCTGTAGGACAGGGGTGTCAAACTGGCAACCCACAGGCCACATGCGGCCCCCGGGCCACATGTGGTCCCCAAGGTAATTTTTTGTGGCCCACGATGCTCTCAAATAAAATGAAAATAGAAAAAATTGTTATGAAGAAAATAGCACTTAGGGGAGATCTAGGCAATACCGTACACACAATTCCCTCGTTAACCCTTTAACTACTGAAGATGAGTATACACGTGGCCCAGTGCCTTTCCTGGGGGCCTGTGGGCATGTATAAATGCACTGACTCAGTCCCTGCAACGTTTGTAAATGTGATGTGGCCCGCGTGAATCTTGCCTGTTGCACAAAATGGCCCATGTTTTAATTGAGTTTGACACCCCTGCTGTAGGACTAGGATATCGACTGTTGTCTTTCTGGCCACTGTGGCTTTTATTAGGTTTGTTATTGACCTCATGACCAGAGGAAGAAGACATGGAAGAAGGAAACAAATATTATTACTGCCTGTGTCCAAACAGGCCTTTCCATCCTATAGTCCTTTTCAGTGGTAGATCCAGCATAGTATGTCTGCATGCACCCCACAGAGCATGTGGGGACCGTGCCTGATATAGACAAAGGGATCCAGAGCAGCCCTATAAACATCAAATAATAATACATTCTGTACATAATATGTAGCACAGGGCAGTTAAGGAGCATTCTATTAGGCTCCAATCAGGTGGGACAATGACAGTCAAGCCAATCAATCACTAATAGGGTGATGAGGGGAACAGTCACTCTGAGAAACAACAGCTTGCAAACTATCCAGGGACCAATGAAGGTGTCCTCAGGCTTCAGCCTTGCATTGACCAGGGTGCATCATAAGGGCTCTGCGGGTGGGTGATCATCTTCCATATTTCGGGTCTCCAATCAGTGGCTGTCTTCTTTACCATGGTGTGGCGCATTTACAGTGATGCCTGCTACTTTCGAGTTTTGGTTTTTTTTAACTAATTGTCTTGTTTTACAATTTTCCTAAAGTATAAGCTATTGGTAGGAAACAGGCTGAATATCAGTCCAAGTCGAGGGGCTCTATTATCTCTACAATTGAGCAGGTTCTAGAAAATAGGTCCAGAGGAAGCAGCTGAGACAGAGTAAATAACTCTATTATTAGTCATAAAATTAAGAGGCTTATCTGCCACATCAAGGGCCACTCATGTTTTTTTTTTTTTCCCATTATAGCAGTCTTTTTGGGGGGTGCTGGGCAACTCTGACCCTGTCAGTCAACCATAGACATTTGTGGAGGAGTTGGTCCTTGTTCCCTTCAGAATAGGGGACAATTCCTCTTCTAGTGCCTCTTTGTTTTGCACAAGGGCATGGCTGCTTTAGATGAGTCGGGCCCTCCTTATTCCAGAGGTCTGGGCTTTTGCACACAAAGTAGGCTCCTTCTTTTAGTGTTCCTTTTCTGGGGTTGCTGAGGTAGGCCTTAGGTGACAGGTTTTGGTCCATCTATTACTGTGACCAAAAGTATGGCCTTTCTCTGATCTTGTCTCTGGTCTCATTCTTCCCTCCTTTCTAGTTATCCCTGCTTTTAGTTACTAAAGACATTGAAATAAATTTCCTGGCCTTTCTTAAGATTTGAAATTTCTCATTAGGAATGTAACTAACAATGGGTTAGAATAATTGTAATTCCCTGCCAGATGAGGAAAATCAAGCCTAATATAAAACATAGAAAATCATTTTGATAAAGAATAGACTCTGTTTTACTTCAGGCATAAAATCTTTCATTCCAGTAGCAGGCCAGCAGTCCAAAAACACTTGCCTATCTAGCATTTCAATCCTGTCCATCCATACATAAAAATTTCCTTCAAAAACCTTCCACAACTTTCTAGTTTCTCTCTGAGCTTGTCTCCTTTTACTCATTCAGAAATAACCATCCTGACAAACTTTCTTTCAATTCCTTCAAAATGCATTTTTATGCCTTATTCTTTCTCAAAAAATACATATTTAATTACATGCAAAATCTCCTTATCAATCAGCATCTATAACCCTCTGAATCTTAGTTTTTACTAACAACCGAAAAGCAAAAGTTAGCATTTCCATTGGTAAATTTATAAACACATTTTGTAACTTTTAGAAGCATAAGTTTTGTTGCTAATATCTCATATATAAAATTTTGGAAGATGTTTATAATATTTTCATATTTTAAACATTGGTGAAAACAGAAAGGACTTTAAAACTCAAACTAGTCTTAGTAAACATCTTCCTAGATCATATGATCCTGAAAGGAGCTTTGGTTAATTTTTATTTATTTAGGCCATTAATTTCTTAAAGCCAATAAACATTATATCTGGCAACATTCTCCAGGGGCAGAGATACCATTCCATATACAAAGCGTATATAGATATTAGATCATATACATAAACAGAAGTGTCAACTATTGCAAAGATGAGATTTCCCTGCAGTTTCACAGAGCCCAAAACAAAAAGGGGTGGGGGTGGGTGGGGAGGAGCCTGGCCTTGGCATCCCCCATCCCAGCTTCCCAGCATCAGCTGTTTTCCTTTAGATCCCAAGGTTACATATACATTCCCCAGACATAGGTCAGAGTTCCCAGGGTCACACCTGCATTTTTTTTTTTTTTTTGAGATGGGTGTCTTGGTTATCCAGACCTCCCTAACTGCCTAAGTTTGCTTTGAATTTTCAATCCCGTCTTTAAAGTCCCAAGATACAAATTGGTTCCTCTGAATTGCCCTGGAAAGTGAAGGTGCTTGTACCCCAAATACCTCTGATGTTTTTATTTCTAAAAATCACATAATTTTTAGAGCTTTTGATCCCTAATGAGAGTCAAGAAAACTGCATTTGTCAAATTGTGTAAACTCTCTATTGGAGAGGTGCTGGGTTTCCACTGTTAGGGCTTGATGGTGGGAGGAGAAAAACTCAACATGAGGACAAATAGCTCAGCTGCCTCTCTGAAGAGAGTTCCATTGCTAAAGCCTGAAAGGACCCTCTGGCCCACCCTGAGGGGGCCAGGACCCAACGCCTGACCATCCATGAAACATGTTCTACCCAGATGCTGGCACCCTCTGACACATTCTCCCCTACTCCGGTTTTTCTGACACCTGCCTATCAAAATGTTCTCCCAACCCACAGAAGTCACTGATGCCATCTTTTAGAGTTAGCCCACTCTCTCTGTCTCTGTCTCTGCCTCTGTATCTCTCTCTCTCTGTCTGTCAAAATAAATAAATAAATAAATAAATAAATAAATATAAAAAAAAAAATGGGGAAGCCGGGATGGCTCAGTGGGTTAAGTGCTCACATTGCAGCACCGGGGACCGGGGATCGAATCCCGGCCCCAGCCCATGCAGAACCATATGCTGAGCTGGGAGCTCCCCCAGTTCAGTTCTCTCTGTCTCTCTGTCTCTCTGTCTCTCTGTCTCTGTCTCTCTCTCTGTCAAAAATAAAAATAAATAAATAAAAATAGAGTTAGCCCGGCCATTTCTAATAAACTCACTCTTAAGCCAGGACAATTAGGCTTGGTTTTTGGCAAACTTTATACTTGTGCCCTGGCACCCAAGTAATTCAACGAGACTCGGGGACTGGATCCGGGGCTCTTTAAACCCTTTCGATTGGGTATACAAGTGCTGAGGGAGGCCCAGGCAGTGGCAGAAAAGGTGGTATAGGAGGAGTGGTGTTCACTGATGCCCTGAGACCCATTCCAAAGACCCCCCAGACCATCGACACGCCCAGTGAGAAGATAGCCTGGTGCCTGAAACAAAAAGGATGGATTTGCGGTGGGAAGTCTATTAACTCTCATAGGTCAGGGGCAGGAAACAAGCAGAGACTCTCTCAAAGAATTCATAGGCCCAACACCCCAGACAGAGGGGGGCCCCCCGACATGAAGACCCTCCTGGAAACCTCCCTGTGTGTTTCTTCCCTTTATTGGAGCTGCAAGACAAAGGGTGGGAGGCCTGGGTTTGAGACCCAGACAGGTGCCGCCTGGCCGCGTCCCTTACGGGGGCTTAGGTGCGTCTTAGCTAAGGTATCCCGAATAAAGCCCGGGCCAGGTCACACTTGGCATGGGAGGTAAATCACCATTATGCCGTAAGACGTCACCACAGAACCGCAGGGGAGGGCCCACTCGGATCCCGTAGCCTTTCAGCCGTGGGACCACAGATTCGTACCTGACCAGAGGACCAAGTCAGGCTGTTCTCACACTCACATTCACACCAGAGGTTAAAACATTGCCTCCCTTCGGGAGGCCCTAAATGGAGACCCTTCCTGGGTCTCTTCAGGAGGTGATCAGGCTCCCTCCCCTTCTGCCATGAAGGCAGGCCTGACTCAGATGGAAATCTTTCCAAGGGGGCTTATCATGTCTGATGGATGACAGGGGCTAGCGGTCCCGCGGTCTTGCTCACAGGCCAGATGAGATCAGGCCGGGCCACAGTTGTCCGGGAAAGATATTGATTCAGGGTCCGCTGAAATCAGCGGGGTGCGCCTACGCCCTTTTTGGGTCTCATCTTCTCACAACCTGCCTGTAAGGAATCGACATGAGAGATCAAGTGGCTAATCAAATGTGAGCCTTTATTGCGGGGGGTGGGGGGGCTCCTGGATGAGATTCTACGGTCCCCAGAAAAGATGGGGGCCGAGAAGTCTTGCCCCGGGAAGGGAGGGAGCAACTGTTATAGGGCTCTGGGGTAGGGGAGAGGCGGATCAGGTAGCCAACGGAAGTCCTGCCTTCGGAAGTTCCCAGGCAGGTTACAGCCACTTGGGAAGTCCCCTTTGCCACATCCTATTTGCCCGGGGTCCCAAGGCCCACCGGCCTCACATTCGACCTTTTTGGTATATAGGGGGCGCTGTTCTGTCTCAAGCTACTTCCTGGTGGACTGGGGCGATGAAGGGGGGTCGGCAGCCATGGGTTCAGTTGGAAGCCGGGCATACGGATGGAGAATCATTTGGTTGATAGCGATTCAGGAGACTTCCTGCATGCGGCTGTGGATGTGTCCCAGGGTGCCTGCGCCTTTGCCTGTAGTGACAAGGGAGGAAGCCAGAGAAATGCCCACAACCATAGGGAGGAAGATGGCCTTCCTCCGTTGGGTTGGGGGTGGAGCTGCAAGTAGGAAAAATTTTCCCTGACTATAAAGAGGAAGTTGAGGAACCAGGGTTATGGGATGCAAGGGAAGTTGGAGGGGGCATTGATGCCTTTAAGGGGGGGTCTGATTACATCAGAAGAAGGCTCCTCCCAGTGCTTATCATTGGTTAGACAGTGCTGGTCAGATTGTAGAAGGGCATGGGGGAAGAGGAGCTCACATAGCAGAGAGAGATTTCGGAGAGTCAGCCCTGAAATAAGGGGATTTCCTTAATAGGGGTGAGGGGCTGAGGGCCCAGAGGAGTTGAAGGGTTGACAGAGAGGGCGGGATGGCCACCAGAAGGGGTTGACCAAGGGAAGTGCAGAGAAACAGTCAGAAAGATTACCTGCCCCAGTCAGATTTAGAAATTGGGTACCTTGACGGATGAGGGTGAGCCAGGAAATGGGGTCTGCTTTACCTGTGTCATCCCCTGATTCAGAGGGGAGCTGCTGGTTTAGGGTGAGTTTTATTTTTGATGATGGAGCCTGCCTGGCAGGTATGGCATGATTCCTTGGATTGATCATAAGGGAAGCAGAGGACAGGCGAGCTGACCGGTCTGGATACAGATTCAAAGCCTGAGAAGTGAATAGAAAGCAGGGATTGACAGCCCTGGGGGGCAGTCGGCTGTGTTGGGCAGAAGTTGGGTATGAGTGGCTCCACCAGCCTTCCAAGTTTCCTGAACATAGAAGTGCCAACGGAAGAGATTGAGGGATTGATGATCCTGTGGAGATCCAAGGGGCAAGTTAGCTAGGAAGAGAAACAAGTAAATCATGTTGAGGGATGATGACATGTCACAGTCCCCAATTAGAGAACACAGATTAGGAACAGACAGATGATTAAACCATGTTCACAGGGGGTCCAGTGGGTTGGAGCTGCAATGGCGAGGAGAAAGGACAGGATGAGAGAGACCATCTTAATGGCTGCCAAAAACCAGGGTGGGCAGATAGTGGTAGCAGGCATCAGACTGTCTGGGGGGACAGGTCTGTTGGTTCAGGGACTGGTGAGGCGGCTGGACCCTGGTGGGAGAGTTTTAACCTGGTTGGGTTTAAGGGGTGGGATGACCAATTTCCCTGGTCAGGAGCCAATTCCAGGTGAGAGATGTGATACCAGGAAGGGTGGCCCAAGAGTTTGGCAGCAGTGGGGGTGGTGAGGACAACAGTTTGCAGTCCTGTTCACCGGGGTTCCAGAGAGCAGTGTTAGAGTTCTTTAAGAAAAAACACTGTCCCCGGGTTGCAGGGGAAGAGAGGAGGAGTTGGGGCCACTGACCGCAGGCAGATGGCAATCAGCATGTTCTTTGAGGAGGTGACGGAGCAAGGACAGGTAAAGGAGGTAGGAAGCCAAAATGGGGGGCTGAATCAGGAGGTTGTGGTTAATGAGGAAGGGCCGACCATAGAGCAGTTCGAAAGGGCTGAGGCCAGTGGGGGCCCAGGGAGCAGCCCGGATCCTGGTCAGGGCCAAGGGAAGGAGATTGGGCCAAGAGGTCCGGAGCTCTAGAGTGAGCTTAGTCAAATGATCTTTCAGGATCCCCTTAGCTCGCTCCACCTTACCGGAAGATCGGGGGTGGTAGGGGATATGCAGTTTCCAGGTGATTCGGAGGCCTTCCGAGACCTGTTGTACAACCTGAGCAGTGAAGGCCGGGCTGTTGTCCGACTGGATGAAGGCAGGGAGACCAGATCATGAAATGACTTGTTCTAGGAGGATGGTTGTCACCATATCTGCAGTTTCCTTAGTGGTAGGAAAGTCCTCAATCCAACCTGAAAAAGTATCAACCATAGTGAACCAGTATTGAAAATGTTTGACTTGGCACGTGGGTGAAGTCAATTTGCCAGTCCTTGCCAGGCTGATGTCCATGCATCTGATGAGTAGGGGTCCCGGCTGAGTAGGTGGGGCAGGCCATATGGGCCTTTTGGATTAGTACCCCTTAGTCCTGGGAAGTGAAAGAGAGGGTCCAGAAAGTGAAACATTGCCTTTGGAACAATGTGTAGGGAGTTGTGGACGTCAGACAAGAGGGTTTCAGACTGTGCCTGTGGGAGAGCAATTTTATTACCTATGAAGATCCAGCCCTTATCCACCACATGGCTATTATGTCGTAACAAGGTGGCTGTTATTTTTGTGGTTATTTTTCGGGGGAGTAGGCAGGCTGAGTAGGGTTGGTCAGGAAAAGCATGGGGGCAGGGAAAGAACCTGAGGTGAGGGAGTGGGCCACGGAATCGGCCCGTGAGTTGCCTGTGCCACCGGGTCCCCAGAGGATTGGTGTCCCCTGCAATGGATAATTGCCATTTTGGAGGGTAGCTGGAGGGCTTCAAGGAGTTTATAGATAAGGGTGGCATTAATGACTGGTGATCCCTTGGTTGTTAGGAACCCTCTTTCTTTCCACAAGGCTGAGTGGAACTCTGGCCCTTGGAGAGGTGAAGTACCTGAGTGAGAGCTATAAGTTCAGCTTTTTGAGAGGTGGTACCCTCAGGCCTCAAGTGTAAAAGAGGTGCTAACCACTGCGTAGGCCACCCTGCTATGGCCCTGAGCTGAGCAGGGAACTGCTGTCCACAAAAAGGGTGAGGTCTAGGTGTTCCAGGAGGAGGTCAAAGAGACCCTGGTGGGGAGGTTGGGGGGTGGGGCCTCAGGGCTTCAATGTCCTGAGGGCAGGAGTGTGAAGGGTGGGATAGGTGGGAAGCAGCTGGCAAGAGGGAAGCCGAGTTAAAGGGAGGGGAAGGATATAGGGAGATGGTAGAATTTTTTTTTTTTTTCAAGGTTCCTACATTTTTTTTTTTTTTTTAATTTATTGTTAAATTTGATGAGGTTACATTGGTTGGTAACAATTAGACAGTTTACAGATGTACAAGTCCACCTCACATCATTCATGCATCATATTATGTGCCCATCACTCAGTATCAGTTCCCCTTCCATCACCTTATATCTAGTGCCCACTCCCACCTCCCCCCACAACTGTCCCCCCACT
>PVKE010029796.1:0-20016 GCA_004027555.1 Craseonycteris thonglongyai | reverse complement strand
CTTCCTTAGCCACTGAATTTCACAATGAAAGCGCAGCCCTCGAAGAGGACGGGCCTGGCAAGCGAGAAGGAGGAAGACGGAGCCGCGCCTCCATATTGGCCACCGGCCTTCCTGCTCAGGGACCTGTGTCTACATCCCGGCCACGCCCGCCTGCCCAGCACTCAGCCCGCTGGGCCGGCACCCTGACGCCCAGTAGTGCAGACCCAGAAGAGCACACTGGCTCTGGGCGAGGGTGATGCTAAGAACCCACAGCCAGGAAAGCAGAGCGCACTCCTGGAAGAGGTGTGAGCGAGGGCTGGGGAGGACAGAGAAAAGCTGAGCCGCACAGCGCTCCCTCAGCAGGCCTGCCTCCCGACTCACGGCAGGATTGGCCTCTTCTCAGGCAACCTGCTTGCCTGGCCATATACCAGCTGGGCCGGCACCCTGAAGCCCAGTCATGCAAGCTCAAACACAAATGGGCTCTGGGTTAAACTGGTTCTAAGAACCCATAGCCTGGAAAGCAGAACGTGGCCCCAGAAAGGTGGCGAGCCAAGGCCCAGGATACAGGAGAGAGTCTGAGCCGTGCACTGACAGGAATTTGCTATTGTGTCTCAGCCAGCCCCTACCCAACTGCTCGGCCTTCTATCAGCTAAGCCACCACCTTGGGGAGCAACCCCGAGACACAAAACAGCCATACCACACTGCCCTCACCTCCCAGGCAGAATTTGGGAACCTAGAAACTAACTACTTTCCCTCACTCTCTTCCAAAAATCACCTGCCTTCAAATGATCCCCAATTAGAACCTGCTATACAGCTAGATGAACAAGGCAAGCTGCAATTACCCTGTAACACAAACCCAGTCATTCCCAACTAACCCCACCCTGTGGGAAAAGACAGGAGAGCCCAGGAAAACTGCAAAACACGGGTGCAGCCGCCCGCCTTTCCCAACACTGATCTCAGAGGCCTAGCACACCATCACCCACCACACTTTCCCAAGAGGAGGCGCATCGAGACCAAGACAACTGGGTCAAAGAAGGGAAGCACAGCTTCTAGGAAAGCTACCAGAGGGAAAACATATGCATGCCTAGGGTAAAAAAAATAAAAATAATAATAAACCATCAAATGCAATGAATACCTCGAATTCAAAGCTGCACCAAAAGAAAATGAAAAATCTCTAGAAAAGGAATTTACAGATTTGAAAGCATATAATCTCATTGAAACAGAACTCAGGACTGCAATTCTCAAAACACTCAGAGAGCTCAAAAAATGCTGGCAAAGTACTCAGACACAGGTAAATGACCTCAATAAGAAAATCTCTGAACAAAATGAATACTTTACAAAAAAAAACTGAGATATTAGAACACAACCAAAAGGAACTCTTGGAAATGAAAGGAACAATAGGAGAATTAAGAAAAGAACTAACCAGCATAGAAACAGAGCCAATCAGATGGAGGAAAGAATTAGTGACATCGAAGATAGAAACATGGAAATTTCACAGAAAGAAGAAGAGAGGGATCTGAAAGTCAGGAGAAATAAAAGAACTCTCTACAAGAACAATGTGATTCCATTTGAAAGAGCAACATTAAAATAATGGGTATAGCAGAAGTAATCTAGAGTCTTCACAGAGCATAATAAAACAGATAGATGAGAACTTTCCAAGCCTGTGGAAAGAACTAGAACTCCAAATTCAAGAAGAAAGAAGCCCTAACTACCTAGACTCTAGTAGATCTTCTCCAAGGCACATTATTCTGAAGATGTCAAAAATCAAAGACAAAAAAAGAATCCTCAAGGCTGCCAGGGGATGGGGGGTGGGGTGGGGGGCTATATAACCTTCAAAGGAAAACCTACCAGGTTATCATCAGACTTCTCAGCAGAAACTGAAAGCCAGGAGGGAGTAAAGCCAAATTTTCAAAATTTTAAGAGCGAAACTACCAGCTAAGAATAAACTATATAGCAAAATTAACCTTTAGATATGAAAGAGGATTAAAGACCTTTTCAGACATACAGAAGCTTAGAGAATTCTCCAGCACAAGGCCAGCATTTCAAGAAATACTGGAGGAGGCTATTCAACTTGAATCAAGAAACCCAAATAAATAGGGAAAAGTTGGGACAACAAAGAAATAAAAAGGAAGGAAGAAATGGCTATAGGAAATCTTCATTATCAATCATTACCCTAAACGTAAAAGAACTGAACTTACCAATAGAGGCACAGAGTAGCTGACTGGATTAAAAAACAAAATCCAACCTTATGCTGCCTACAAGAGACACACCTCAGCCATAAGGACAAACACAGACTCAGAGTAAAAGGGTGGAGAACGATACAAGCAAATGGCATCCAGAGAGAAGCAGGAGTTGCCTTACTGATTTCTGATGAAACAGACATCAGGATAAAAAAAATTAATGAGATAAAGATGGACATTTCATAATGATAAAAAGGACAATACATCAAGAAAACACAACACTTATTAATATTTATGCCCCTAACTAGGAAGCAACAAAATTTACAAAGCAATTACTAACAGAGCTAATAGGAAAAACTGACAAAAACACAATTATAGCAGGGAACCTAAACTCCCCCTTGGCAACAATGGACAGGATCATCCAAACAGAAAATAAGAAAATAGCAGCCTTAAATGATACAACAACTGACATAATTGACATTTATAGGACAATCCATCCTGCAACACAGGACTATACATATTTTTCTGGTGCACATGGAACATTTTCAAGGATAGACCATATGCTGGGACACAAAACCTGCCTCAGTAAATTCAAGTTTTAAGTCATACCAAGTGTATTCTCAGTCCACAAAGCTTTAAAATTAAAGATCAATTGTAAAAAGAAAGCAGAAAAAAATCACATATACATGGAAATTGAACATGCTATTAAAAAATGACTGGATCAAAGAAGAAATAAAACAAGAGATTAAAAACTATAGACAGGGTGAAGCCGGATGGCTCAGTGGGTTAACTGCTTGCTTTGCAGCCCTGGGGATGGAGGATCAAATCCCGGCCCCAGCCCATGTGGGCCCACATGCTGAACTTGGTTCTCACCAGGCTGAGACCCGGGCCCAGTTCCTGCCCTGTGTGGCCCCGTGCCCACCTGTGGAGTGAAATTATGTGGAAAAACCGATGATCTGCAACTATGGAGACTGCTCTGGGTCTTCCCCCTTCTCTCTGTCTCTGCATCCCTCTCTCTGTCAAAATAAAAATCTTAAAAAAAAAAAAAAAAAAATATATATATATATATATATATATATATATATATATATATATATATACAGGAAGCCGGGATGGCCCAGCAGATTGAATGCTTGCTATGCAGTCCTGGGGTCCAGGCTATGCATGGCCTGGGCCCAGACCATGGGGACCCATATTCTGAGTTGGGATGTACTTCCCACCCTGGTTTGGTTCCCACCGGGGCAAGCGTCCCATGTGGGATGACCCCAGCTTAGCTCCAGCATGAGGGACAAACCTCTCATATGGAAAGCCTCCAGCTCACAGGGCACACCTCCCAAGCAGGAGGCCCCCTGCCCAGTTCCCGCCCTGCACAACCCCTCATCCACCTGTGGAATGAAACTATGTTGAAAACTGATGATGTGCAAATATGGAAACTGTTCCAGGCCCTCCTGCTTCTCTCTGACTCTCTGTTAAGCAAAATAAGCCAGTCAAAAAAAGCTAAGAAACCATATGACTTCACTCACATGTGGAATATAAAACTGAAAGCAAAAAATAAACAAAACCTCATGGGAATAATAAATAGTTTAGTGGTTACCTGAGGGTAAGGGGGTAGGAGTGTGGGAGAGGAGGGTGGGGGAAATATACGGTGATGAAAAACTCACTCTGGGTGAACACATATTGCAATACACAAAGTACTGTAGATTTGTACACCTGGAACCTATGTAATTTTTACTATGCAATGACACCCTAATAAATGTAACATTAAAAAAAAAGAACTCAGGGGAAGCCGGGATGGCTCAGTGGGTTAAGCGCTCACTTTGCAGTGCCAGGGATCAAGGATCGAATCCTGGCCCCGGCCCGTGCTGACCCATGTGCTGAACTGGGGAGTTCCCCAGTTCAGTTCTCTCTCTGTCTCTGTATCTCTCTCTCTCTGTCAAAAATAAAAAATAAATAAATAAATAAACAAATAAATAAATAAAAAGAACTCAAACATATAGCAATATAAAAGCCAAAGCATGATTCATAGAGTACTTACATTCTGGTTGCAGGAATCAGGGTCATTAGTGATTTAAAGGAAACATTAAAGGATTCTTAGGTGCTCATAAGTTTTTGATCAGTGTGTATGGTAGTTAATACAGTTGTGTTCTACCCAGTAAAAATTCAGTTATACATTTAATGTTAAATGTAAATGCCAGGGATGCGGGGATGGTTCAGCAAGTTGACTGCTCGCATTGCAGCCCTGGGATCCAAGGATCAAGTCCCAGCCCCAGCTTGTGTGGACCCATGTGCTGAGTTGGGGTGTGCTTCCCACCTGTTTGGTTCCCACACTGGGGAGAGCTTCCCATGTGGGAGACCCCCAGTTCAGCTCCCGTCCAGGGTGTGCCTCTCATGTGGGAGACCCCTCTGCCCTGTACCTGCCCTGTGTGGCCCCACGCCCACCTGTGGAATGAAACTCTGTTGAAAACTAATGACGTACAACTATGGAGACTACTCTGGGCCCTCCCCCTTCTCTTTGTCTCTCTGTCTGTGTCAAAAACAATAAAATAAATCTTTTAAAAAAATGTAAACAGCAAAGTATGTTGTAAGAAGCTCAGAATCCCAAAGAGAATTTAACCATCCACAATTTGAGGGAAGATCCATTGTGAACCTTGTATCAAGAAACATGAAATGTGTAAATACACAGGTAATTTGTAAACACAATTTTAAAACTTTATTGAATACACATCTATTAAACACACATACCAAATAATTATTCAAATTTACCATATTTTTAAAAACTATTGATTAGTATTATCATCAGTTAGGAGTAAAAGAAACCACCTTCCCCCCTACCACCACCACCACCACCAACCAACACACATACACATACAGAAAACATGATGGTTTAATTCATTATGTGTTCATTTTTCTCAGGTAACAAGTCTTAAATATGTTAAGTTTTTCTCTTCAGTATTGAGCTGTCACTTCTAAGGGATGATGAATAAGATTTCACATGGTCAACACATAGCTGAGGTTTCTCCCACACATGTATTAGTCAGAGTCGTTCTCACATGCTTTATACCCAGTTTTTCTCTTCAATTAGCATTTGCTTATAAGTCTTAAAGACTGAGAGTTCACTGGACATTGTTCTACAAGGACATCATAGGAGTTTTATCTGTCATGAGTTTGCTCATGACACCGGAGGTATGAGAGTTTACTGAAAACATGCTCACAAACATTGCATTTGTAGGGTTTTTCTCCCGTATGTACTCTCTTGTGCACAGTAAGATTACACCTCACACTGAAGGCTTTCCCACATTGGTTACACTCATAGGGTTTCTCTCCTGTGTGAGTTCTCATGTGTAATGTAAGAGATGCATGCCTCCCAAAGGCTTTCCCACACTCACTACACTTAAAAGTTTTCTTTTCCCTGCTGTGATTTTTCACATGTCTCCTATGAGATAAGAAGCCACTGAAAGCTTTCCCACATTCCTTACATTCATATTGGTTCATTCTTGTGTGAACTTTCTTGTGCAAAATGAGAAAAGACTTTACTCGGAAGGCTCTTCCACACTCATTACACGTAAAGGGTTTTTCTCCAGTGTGAATTCTCATATGTTCTTTAAGGCATGAGTGATCCCTAAACGATTTCCCACAGTCACTGCACTTACAAGGTTTCTCTCCGGTATGAATTTTCTTGTGCACAGTAAGATTAGAGCTGATTGTAAAAGTTCTCGCACATTGATCACACTTGTAAGGTTTCTCTCCAGTATGTATTCGCAGGTGTGTCTTAAGGGATGACTGAGTACTTAGTACTTTTCCACAGTGGCTACATTCAAAGAGTTTATCTCTTGTGTGGATTCTCTTATGTCTTTTAAGGTATGGAAAAAGACTAAAGGTTTTCCCACAATCATTGCATGCATAGGGTTTCTCCCCAGTATGTGTTATCTTGTGTATGGCAAGCCTAGAACTCCTACTGAAGGTTTTGTTGCATTGATTACATTTGTAGGGTTTTTCTCTTAAATGAATTTCTTTATGTTGTCTGAGAAGTGAGCTATCTCTGAATGTTTTCCCACAGTCATGGCATTCATAGGGCTTCTCCCCAGTATGAATCCTTTTGTGTCGTGTAAGGTAAGAACTTGAACTGTATGCTTTCCCGCATTGATTACATTTAAAAGGTTTTTCCCCAGTGTGGGTTCTCATGTGTAACTTAACAGATGCGTGGCTTTGTAATAATTTACCACACTGACTACATTCAAAAGATTTCTCTCTAATGTGAGTTTTTTTATGCTTCTTGAGGTATAAGATTGAACTTAAGACTTTCCCACAGTCACTGCATTTATAGGATTTGTCTTTTGAATGTTGTCTCTTCGGCATGGCCAAGTAAGAGCGCTTAATGTAGGCATTAGCATCTTTTTTATGTTTATGGGGCTTTTCCCCAGAGAGAATTACCTCATGTGGTTGAAGGTGTGAACAATCTCTGAGGCCTTTTCTAGAGTTAAGGCACTGACGGGGTTTCTTTCCAGGATGAATTCCCTTATTTTGAGTAATTCTAGATGTCTTGCTCAAGGCTTTACCAGTTTCATTCCATTCAACGAGTGTGTTTTCATGAGTTTGCTCCTAATGATTAAAATACGAGTTAGGATCACAAGATTTATCATATTCATCATATTGACTGAGAATCTCCCCCTATATAAATTCTGATGTGTTATAAGCAATTTATTGGCTTTAGAATTTATTCAGTATTTCCTTAGTGAATACATACTTTCTGACTGCTTGATTAAGCTGAATGAAATACCAGATGGTTCCATCGGGGTCTCCTCAATAGAGTTTTAACATATAATTGCATTAGAGTAAATTATATTTTAAACATTTAATATCTAATCTCCATTATAAGAGTATTGATTTGGGGAATTCTCTGTAAGCATTTTTGGAGCTATGTTATGAGTTACCTTCAAAGTAATGATATGTAGAAAATCTTTCTTTTGTTGAAATAAATGTGATTTCACTGCCTCAAATTACCCTCTAGGTTCATGTGATCCTTTTCTATCATATGGCATTCTGGGCTTCTAAGGTGCAGGATATGAAATTATTATACATAGATCTTACCTTCTTCTTGCCATTGAGTGTTCCTTTCTCCAAAATACCTTGTTTATGTTGTAATTGTTTGGTTTTCAGGAGAATCACTCCATCTGAACAAATTGGGGGAAAGTAAGTTGTGGAAAAGACACGGTGACAATATGTTGACAAAAGCAGGTACAGCTCAAATCCAACCTTTAACAAATGGGAAACACAACCTCAAATTGCTAGATTAGAAAATGGGATGCTAATGACAAAAAAGTGAGGCCCATGTGAATCTCTCTTCAAATATTGACCCTAAACTTATAAAGACAATGTGAAAGAAAATTGTATTCATGATCAAAGAAATAATACTAACTTGGGGTTAGTATTTTATATAATTTACTAAGGAATGTTTCTATCATGATTAAAAAACATATTGACAAAAAAAGAATGGGAAGAATTAGACAATAATTCCATATGTTAATATTAAAGAGCAAGACCTATCTTTCAGAGCACAGAGTATGAAATGACAGGTTAAAAAGTGAAAGACTGGGGCGATGCCAGGATAGCTCAACAGGCTGAGTGTTTGCCTTGCAACCACAAGGTCCAGGGATCAAATCCCAGCCTCAGCCTGTGCAACCCCATATGCTGAACTGCAGCATAACATGTAACCACAAAGCCCTGAGGTACCGGTAAAGGTTCTTGTCTCCTCTGAGAGAGGTCCCCAGTTTGGCTCCCACCCTATGTGGCCCCACATCCACCTGTGTGGAATGAAGCTATGTCACAACTAATGATGTACAATTATGGAGACTGCTCTGGGCCCTCCCCCTTCTCCCTTCTCTCTCTCTCACACACACCTTTTCTCAAAGAATAAAATAAATTTTTTTTTTTAAGTGAAAGATGGGAAAGTTGAAACTACATGAGGAAGGTCATACCAAATGGTCTCTCCTTTATTCTTTCTCCTTAAATTGAAAGGGTATATTTTAAAGCTTCCTGATTGACATTTCATAATGTATACCTCCTCCTCAACCCAACCAGACCTGGTAAGCAAAACATTCATTGTTACAGAAAAGTTTCTGGGGACCTGGGGGCAAGGCCCCAGCCTCCCCTTCACCTCCCTTTGTGATTAGATATAGAAAGGAATATGTACATGCAACTTTGCATTCCGGTCAGACCAGTTGATTGATTACTAGGCCTGGGGTTAAAAAGATATGCATGGGGAAGGGTCTGCTTGTTCCTTTTAACAAATCTGCTTATACTAATGAATAACCCACCCTGTACTTAACCTACAATGTCTCTTAGCTTCTTCCCTATTCTTCATTTGATGATTGTTATCCAATCAATGTAAATCAATAAAAACCAGCAGTGAGGAGAGCTCTAGGCTAGATGCCATGAAGAGCTCTAGCCCTCTGCTCAGCTTGATTTTTCAAGACATTCCTGGTGCCAGGGTCATCTCTGCGTCTCCGATTCGCAACAATTCATATATGCCTGATAGTCACCTGAACAGTTATCTTGGTGAATTCTCTCTACTGTCTCCATTTCATCTTCCTGCTCCATCTCAGTGATCAGAGTAGGTTTGCTGAGTTGATACCCTACAATGGGAAACAATACACATGAGAACCATGCAGTGTACAACAAAAACTACCATCAAACTGTAGCAGAAACCTGGTCTTTGCAGCTCTGAGGATAGGCAAGTGTGACATTAGGAGCAGCAAAATAAGCATGACAAATTTCTAATGGACTAAGCAAAAGTAAAGCACTTGAGAATCTTTCAGAGTGACAGAATGAGGAGCCTGGTTAATTCCTCTTCCCACTAAAACAACAAATGATAGGTGAAACAACTAGAATCGATTATTTCAGAACTCTGCAGATTAACCAAAGCCCCAGAACAAATGGAAATTTTTCTATCCAAGAGAAATTACGGAACCTTGCTAGGAGAAAAGGATCTGTAACATTTTAACTTGAGATTATTTCCATCCCTCTCCCCTCCTCAGCTCCATAGCATGGTAGTCAAAACCAGCAGCGTTGCAGTCAACAGATAGGTCTGACTACTTTGGGAACTTCATTAAAAAAAAAAAAAAAAATCCCCAAGGATGCCAAGATAGCTCAGCAGGTTGAGCACTTGCCTTGCAACCATGAGTTCCAGGGATCGAATCCCAGCCCCAGCACCTGAAAAACCCACACGCTGAACTGAGGTGTAACTCGTAACCACCAGGATGGCTGCAAAGGTTCTCACCCCCCATGAAGGAGGCCCCCAGTTTGGTTCCACCCTGCGCAGCTCCACATCCACCTGTGTGAAATGAAACTATGTCACAACTAATAATGTACAACTATGGAGACTGCTCTGGGCCCATTCCCTTCTCTGTCTCTCTCTCTGTCTCTTTTCCTCACCTTCTCTCAAACAATAAATCTTCTTTTAAAAAAAAAATCTGGGGAAGCCGGTATGGCTTAGTGGGTTAAGCGCTCACTTTGTGGCGCTGCGGACCCAGGATCGAATCCCAGCCCCGGCCCATGCGGACCCATGTGCTGAACTGGGGACTTTCCCCAGTTCAGTTCTCTCTCTGTCTCTCTCTCTCTCTCTCTGTCAAAAAAATAATAAATAAAAATAAATAAATTGTTCCTTCAGTCCAAACAGAAAATTAAAAATAAATAAATAAATAAATAAATCCCCAGAATGCAGGTTTTTTTCTAAACTTACAGCTTCCTAGAAAAACTCTCTGCCTAGGGTGTTATGCCTATTTGATTTTACTCAGGAAAAAAAAAATGTCCCTGCACCCAAGGTCTTACCAAAACAATAGCCAACTATTATTATAGTAAGATGCTGAAGGCTGTGATTTCACCTGGGGAAAACAAGCGGCTAACTGGGAATTTGAAAAAAAAAACAAGAAAAACTAGACAACAATAGGAAATTTTGAAAAGTTCCAGCAAGTTCTTGGGATCTAAAAGGCTGTGTGCATGAGTAAGGCTATGCACATGCCCAGGAAAGATGTAGAAAATGGTAAATCCTAAGGCACTCATGTTTAGTATGAAGTGAAAGCTAAGCATGGCGTGTAAGTTGCCTGAAGGTTAAAGTCATGCCGTCTCACATAGCTCCCCTTGGCAAAGGGAGAAAAAGATATAGGCAAAGCATTTTTTTAAATCTTTTAACCAATAATTGGCAGACTACTAAATTTTTTCCAGACTACTAAATTATTATGACCAATATGTACTCCTAACAAGCCAGGCTTAAAAATGAAAATAGAAAGCCAGCCAAAGACTCTGTGGTTGCATACTGCAGGGAATCAACAAGAAAAACAAAAAACAAAAGAGCAACAACAAACCTTAACAGTAGAGAGATCCAATACTGGAGTTGGTAAATTATCTAAAATGTCCATTTTTCAACAAAAAATTATGAGACATACAAATAAACAGGGAAGTATGCCATATACGATGGGGGGAAGCAGTCAATATTCCTTAAGGGGCCCAGATTTTGGATTAGTAAGTGAAGAATTAAAACCATCTATTACAAATATATTTAATAAACAGACAGAAAACGGTCCTCCAGAATGTCTACTCTGGACACATCTACTCAACATTACAATGGGGGCTCTAGCAGAGCAATTAGGCAAGAAAACAATAATATCTATTCACAGATGTCATGAGCTTATAAATAGAAAATCTGAAGCAATCCACAAAATGAACTATTCGAATTAATGAACAAATTCAACAAGGTTGCAAAGTATAAAATCATACACAAAATATCAACTGTATTTCTATACACTAGCAATGAACAGTGAAAATAAAATTCAGAAAACAATTTCATTGACAATAGCATTAAAAAGAAAATAAATAAATTTTACAAAAGACTTATAAGACTTAGGCATTATTAACAGAATTTAAAGACCTCAAGAAATGAAAGAACATCCAATGTTCACCCAATGTTCATGAATTGAAAAACATAATATTCATAAAATAAAAATACTCCCCGGATTGATCTACAGATTTAATGTGACCTTCATCAAAATTCCACCTGACGAATCCTGGCCCCGGCCTGGCCCGTGCAGACCCATTAGCTAAACTGGGGAGTGCCCCCAGTTCAGTTCTCTCTCTCTCTCTCTCTGTATCTCTCTCTCTATCTCTCTCTCTGTCAAATAATAATAATAATAATAATAATAAAATAAATCTTAAAAAAAAAAAATTCCACCTGAACTCTTTGCAGAAATTTATAAGCTGACCCTAAATTCATATGAAAATTCAAAGGATACAGAATAGTCAAAACAATCTTGAAAAAGAGAAATAAAATTGGAGAAATCATACCTTTTAATTTCAAAGTTTACTACAAAACTACTTCTCATCATATAATTTACAAAGTAATCAATAGCATGGTACTGGCATAAGGATAAACATACAAAACCATTGGAATAGAATTGAGAGTCCAGAAAAAAAAAAAAAAAGAAAAAAAGTAAATTGGACTGTATCCAAATTAAAAACTTTTTTGCTACAAATGTCACTATCGTAAAATTGAAAAGGGGATGCCAGGATAGCTCAGCAGGCTGAGCACTTGCCTTGCAACCATGAGATTGGGGATCAAATCCCGGCCCCAGACTGTGCAAAGCCATGTGCTGAACTGTTACACGGTTGGTAACCACCAGGATGGGAGCACAGGTGCTCACCTCCCCTGTAGGAGGCCCCCAGTTTGGTTCCCGCCCTGTGCAGCCCACATCCACCTGTGTGGGATGAAACAGTATCACAACTAATGATGCACAACTACAGAGACTGCTCTGAGCCCTCCCCCTTCCCTCTCTCTCTCTCTCTCTCACTTTCTCTCAAATAATAAATCTTTGGGGGCAAAAAAAGAAAGTAAAAAGGCAACACACAGAATAAGAGAAAGTATTTGCAAATCACATATCTGAAGAGGGATTTTTTTTTTTTTTTTTATTTTATAGAGAGTAATTATTTTATCTTCAGTGCATATTTATTTTTTTATTTTACTTTTGACAGATAGAGAGAGAGACAGAGACAGCTAGAGAACCGAACTGTGGGAACACCCCAGTTCAGCATGTGGGTCCGCCTGGGCCGGAGCTGGGATTCGATCCTCGGTCCTCGGGGCCTCAAAGCGAGCGCTCAACCCGCTGAGCCGTCCCGGCTTTCCCTGAAGAGGGATTTATATCCTAAATTTATAAAGAACATTCACAACTCAGTAGGAAATAAATCCAATTTTTAAATGGGCAAAGGGTTTAAATGTCCAAAGAAGATATATATACAAATGGCCAATAAACATATTAAACAATGCTCAATGTTATTAGTCATGAGGAAAATACAAATCAAAACCACAATGACATAGCATTTTGCAACCACTAAGCTATAATCAGAAACAGGTAATAATAAGTGTTGTGGAGAATTTGGAACCTTCATATACTGCTGGTGGGAATGTAAAATGATACAGCCAGTTTGGAAAACAATTGGGTATTTCATCAAAATGTTAAGCATGGAGTTACCAAATGACCCAGCAAACCAACTCCTAGACATATACTCAATATAAGGAAAACATGTCCACACGGTAATTGTCTTACCCTCAGAAATATTGTACATGAATGACTATAACAGCATTATTCGTGATAGTGTCAAAAGTCCAAATGTTCATCAATGATGGATAAACAAAATGTGATATATCTATACAAGAGAATATTATTCAGCAATCAATAGGAAATAGTATTGATAAATGCTACAACATGGATTAATCTTGAAAACATTGGGCTTGAAAGAAGCCAGTCATAAAAGACCACATGTGAAAATGAAATGTTCAAAACAAGCAAATCTATAGAAACCAAAGGTAGATTCATTGTTGTCAGTGGCTACAGGTAGGAAAAGATGAAATATCCTGTAGGCTGGCCAACAAAATGTTCTGGAATTATATTGTGGTAATGGAATTACGATAATGATATAGAATTAGTGGTGATGGTTGAACATACTAAAAAATTCCTTAGGGGGATGCCAGGATAGCTCAACAGGTTGAGTGCTTGCCTTGCAACAGCAAAGTTCAGGGATCAAATCCAGGCCCTGGTCCCTGTAAATTCATATGCTTAACGGGTACCCACTGGGATGGCTCAGTGGAGAAAGTGCTTACCGCCCATTCGGGAGGTCCCCAGTTCAGTTCCCACCCCACAGCCACACATCCACCTGTGTGGAATGAAACTATGTCACCACTAATAATGTACAGCTATGGAGACTGCTCTGGGCCCTCCCCACTTACCTCTCTCTCACCTTCTCTCAAACAAAATCTTTAAAAAAATTCTTTTGGACACATTAAGTAAGTAAATTGTGATATGTAAATTATATCTAAATACAGTTAATTTTCTTTTATTTTAAAGATTTATTTTATTGTTTGACAGAGAAAAACAGAGAGAAGCAGAGAGAAGGGGGAGTGCCCACAGCAGTCCCCACAGCCATACATCATCAGTTTCAACACAGTTTCATTCCACAAAGGTGAATGCAGGGTGGAAACCAAACCAGGAGCCTCCCACATGAAAAGCACGCCTTGGGTGGGAACAGAGCTGGGGGCCTCCCACATGGGAATCACGCCCCCATTCAGCATATGAGTCCACATGGGCTGGGGCCAGGACTCTATCCCCAGACCTCATGGCTGCAAAGCAAGAGCTCAACCCACTGAGCCACCCCAGCATCCCCTAATTTTCTTTAAGATTTATTTTATTGTTTTTGACAGAGACAGAGACAGACAGAGACAGACAGAGAGAAGGAGAGAGCCCAATGTAGTCTACATAGTTGTATGTCATCAGTTTCTGGCACCGTTTTGTTCCACACAGGTGGGTGGGGGCTGCGCAGGCCAGGAGCTGGGCTTGGGGCCTCCCACATGGGAGGCACACCCCAGTTTGGCATATGGGTTCACAAAAGCCGGGGCCGGGATTCAATCCTCAGTTTGTGGGGCTGCAAAGAAAGCGCTTAACCCACTGAGCCATCCCAGCTTCCCCTCGCTAATTTTCTTAAAAGTAAAAATCTACAAAAACCTACAAACTTACAGTCTATACCACAAAGTGATTGGGACTTACTCATCCCAGAAATCCATGCCCAAGCTCAATAGATAATTGAATAAATTGTGTCATATCCTTACCTAGTGAAGCCAAGTTTCTATAGGTCTCCAGCATTACATCTCTGTATAGTTTTCTCTGAGGTGAACTCAGTAATGTCCATTCCTCCCGGGTGAAGTCCAGGGTCACATCCTCAAAGGTTACTGAGTTCTAAAATATCAACACATTCTGTCTCAACCACCCCACCAATGTTCTTGGGAAGAGGATCATGGGTCATAGCACTGGGAATGAAAGACATGTTTCCTAGCAATTTCAAAATTCTGAGGATTCTCCCTCATCACTTCATGCAGGCCCCAGTTCTCAGAATTTCCCCTTCTCTATTCATGCTCGCTCCTTAAGTGACCTCATCCAGTCTCAAAAATTTAAGGCACCTCTAAACACATAACGAAATGTATCTCTCCACTCACAGCCCGAGAGCTTTTACAGTCTTACCCTCTTCTATCTGCATGGCCCAATACAGACCTGAACACATTGCAAGCATGGGAGAAATGTGTGCTAAATGAATAAATATTCCCTACAGAGTGACCACAGATTTATTTGAGACTAAGACAATCTTATAGTCTTCTTTTACTTTTCCTAACAGCGCTCAGTGGAAAGGAGGCCTGAAGAGAATGTGTAAACAGTAGGGTAGTGGGAGAATTTTGTTGCAGTCCCTGAACCTCCACTGGAAGTCTCAAAAGGCAGGTTGGGCTGTGAGGCTCCAGAGTATTGGAGGGAGATGCATTCACCCAAGAGGATAAAATACAGAGATATATTTTAGGAGGAGAAAACATTTTGACTCACCTGCAACCCAGAGGGAAAATGTCCCACCTCTGTGATCTTCTCGTGGGCACAGGCAGCGTCTAAAACAGGCAGAACCAGGATGGCATGCGAGTCTAGGCACATCCAAACTTGTAACACCACAGGTCTAGATTGCCCCTCATCGACTGCGTCACACCAAATATAAACACAAAGCATAACATCTAGACCAACCTACCCAACCCAAAACCAGAAAATAGGTTCGCTGCCCATAAAGAGTAGATGTATAGTCTCAATTTTCCTAGGCAAGAAAATTGAACTCTAGAAAGGTGGCATTTTTACCTTGCCCAAGTTTATAAAACAAATTGATGGGATGATAGTCCCATCTCCTAAATTTTCTTTCATCTCCCCACCAAACACACATGCCTTTCCCCCGAAATCCCAAAGGGCACTGAATCAGTCATGAGCAAACTCTGGGGTTCCAAGGGTTCACAGAGCTCTACACCCACCTCCTCTCATTTCAGCCCCTTTCCCAGTCCTCCTCTGTGCCTGCCCAGCTCCCTTCCTTGTGGCCACCGAGGTGGAGGGCCCACTTAATTCTGATGAAATGCATCCACCCCAGGAACTTACCAGATACAGTGGGCCGAGGTGTGGCTGCCATCTTGCAAATCTAAGTAAATATGCCCAGACAGCAACCAGGAGAACCAAGCTGCTCCTCCTTTTCTTCTTTCCTGACAGGACTCTGAAATATGTTAACAAGAGAATTCACAAGATTCGGTTCTTCTTCACACCAAGCACAATTTTCCATCATAGTGCATCCAATTCAAGTTGTCTTTGATTCTGGGTCTTTGTTTTGCATGTCATGTACAAGCTCAAAGCAACATAGAGGGTGTTTTTGTTTGGTTGGTTGGTTGGTTTGGTTTTTTTTGTTAAATTTATTGGATGACATTAATTGATAACAATTACATAGTTTCCAGGTGTACAATTCTACATTACATTGTCTATACATTGCAGTATGTGCTCACCACCCAGAATCAGCTCTTTCCATCACCATATATTTGATGCCCCTCCCTACTCTCCCAGTGGGTGTTCTTGGCCATCCCATCCTTAATGTGTACTCACCACCGTATCAAACCGCATTACCCTCCACTTATCAAAAATCCCATCTCGGGAATGATGGTATAGCTCACCAGTTGAGCACTTGCCTCCCAATTGTGAGGTCCAGGGTTCAATTCCTGGCCCTGGCACATGCAAATCCCATAAACTGGACTATGGTGCAACTGGAAATCGCTGAGATGGCTCAGCGGCAAAGGTTTAGCCTCCCATGCAGGAGGCCCCCAGTTCAGTTCCCACCCCGCACAGCCCCTCTCTTTCTCTCACCTTCTCTCAAAACAATAAAATAAAATAAATATTAATCTTTTAAAAAGTAAAAAAAAAATAATCTCATCTCTAGTGATGCACTTACCTTATTTTGCCATTTATAATGTGCTCTCATGTATAATGCACACCCACATTTTTGGCTCAAATATTCAAAGAAAAAAAAATCTTTTGTTTTAATTTTTTAATTCAAATTTGTATTTGTTTATATTTAGGTACTTTTTTCTGTATTATAAAGGAATTATAACATTTACTTTTTAACATATTATGGTACAAGAAATTTTATGTAATAAATAATTACAGAACATAAAAACAGATACAAGGTACAAGAAATTTTATGTATAAAAATTTTTATATAAAAAAATGATTATTGGGGATGCTGGGATGGCTCAGTGAGTCAAGCACTCACCTTGCAGCCCCAGGGTACGAGGATCAAATCCTGGCCCCAGCCCAAGTGAACTGATACCCTGAACTGGAGGTGTGGTCCCATTTCAGTTCCTGTGGAACCGGAGGCCCTGAGCTGGGCGCCCAGCCCACAGGCCAGGGTGGAGGAAGCGTGTCTCCCATGCGGGAGGCCCCGCCCAGTTCCCCGCCCCGCCCCCCCCCCCCCCCCCCGCCCCCACCTGTGTGGAATGAAATTCAAAAACTGATGATGGTTCAACTATGGCACTGCTCTGGGCCCTCCCCCATCTCTCTTTTTCTGCCTGTCCCTCAATGTCAAAAACAATAAAATAAATCTTTTAAGAAATGATTATTGTATTCCAGGGTATTATTTTGCATACAGATATTGTTATCGATGTCTAGAGTTACACTTAGCTCATAAGCATAAATAAAAGAATTAAAAACATTTATATAGATATGGAATTAGTACTACCCGTGTATAATGCACACCCTTATATTTCCCCTCACAAATCTGGGCAAAAAAAAAAAGTATGCATTACACAGGGAAAGTACGGCACTCCATTGGCTTCTCATCTACACTGGGACCAGCACACAGACCTGACTCATTAACGTCATGGGCGCTTGGCTCTCGTTCTTCACTTTGACTCCCAGCCCTGCTTTGATTCAAGTCGACAGTATGCTCTTGGGCATAAGCTAGCACACACCTGTGGCTTCATCTCAGCTATATACTACCTTGAAATTATCTCCTGAGACTCTTCCTCTCCAGAGCAAGAAGTCAGACATCCACCCCACTCGCTGACACAGTAGCTATACTTGCGCTTTGTTCACTTCTTAGCCTGTACTGATTGCATCTGCTCTCCTGCCTCGTGGAAACGTCATGCTATTTGCCAATCCACCATACTGCTATTTCAAATCCTCGTTTCCTCGGCACTACACGTGAAATGCCACGGCCCATCACTTCAATAACGCCGTGTTTCCCAAAACCTCAAATTCCCCTCTCTGTCCTCTTACAACATCTGCCCTGGATAATTCCAACTCCGTCCATCCTGTCGGGGTAAGTCGTAGCCAATCAGTTATACGGGAAGCACTGAAAATTCATGGCCACCTATTCTAAACGGGTCCTCAACACCTAAGGAAGACCGACAGGGCTGATCCAAAGACCTTTTCACAATTTCTCCAGGATTCTGAACCTCACATGGTCTCCAGGTTCCTTTTCCAATAACAACCGCCGTGACAAGGGATGAAAGGCAGGGCGCGCGGGCGGTTAGCAACCTGCGCGCCGCAAGGACGCGACCAGCCGGAACCGACCTGGCGGCCGGCCTCGCCCAGCGGCAGCGCGGGACTCCTATCCGCATGGTCACAACGCATTGCCGTGCTAGACGACACAAGAATCGAAAAGACCATAAATAAAAAGCCACACTCGGGTGGCCGCGCCCTTCCGAACCATCGCCCTTTCCCAGAAAATCCGAGTATCCCTCTTACAAATCTGGACGTGCAGCCCCTGGTGGGCAGGCTGACCTGGGCAGGGGCGGCCGCTGGGTGCGTGGAGCCCGCCTCGCCCTTCGCCTTGCTGTGCACGACCTTGTCCTTGTGTCGCTCTCAGGTGGGCTCTGGCCGGAGCTCTTTCCCGCGCGCTGCCAAGACGCCACCTCCAGCCCCGCCTCCGGGTCCCCTGGGCGGAGGCATCGCCTGGGATCCCACAGCATGTATTTCCGCAACTCGCGTTTCCACAACACATCACACAGCACGTCTATGCACAGACGCAGTAACAGGTATTGCCCCACCTCTCGCTACTTTCAGAGTACATCCACACCATGGTTTCTTCCCTTTCCCTTTGCAAACAAGGACCTGTCTCCCTGTTTGCCTAAAGCCACTGCCTCCTAATTGGCTAAGCCAGGGTTTTCCCCTATTTGCACTCCTGACATTTGGGGCTGGGTACTTTGTTAGAGGTACCATCCTGTGCTTTGTTCGGGTGCTTAGGGGCATCCCTGGACTCTACCCACTAGATAATCCAGTTGTAAAATAAATGTTTCCAGGTTTTGCCAACTGTCCCCTAGGGAGCAAAATTGTTCTAAGAAATTAGCGGGTTGAGCGCTTGCCTTGCAACCCTGATGTCCGAAAATCGAATGACAGCAACTGGTATCCACCCAGATGGCGGCAAAGGTTCTCACCTCCCAGCACCCTGCCCCTGCCCCGTTTGGTTCCTGAGCCCTTCAGCTTTCTCTCTTTCTCTCTCTCACACTTTTTCTCAAACTATAAAATAAAGCTTTACAGAAAAAAAATGGCGGGGGGGTGGGGGGGGGGGGGTGCCAGGAAAGCTTAGCAGGTTCCCTGCCCAAGCCTGTGCAAAACCATATGCTGAGCTGGTAACTGGATGGTGACAAATGTGCTCACCCTCCCATATGGAGGGCCCCAGTTCCATTCCATCCCCGGATGGCCTTAGAGCCACCTGTGTGGAATGAAACCATGTCACAACTAATGATGTACAACTATGGAGACTGCTCTGGGCCCTCCCCTCTTCTCTCTCTCTCTCTCTCTCTCTCTCTCTCTCTCTCTCTCTCTCTCTCTCTCTCTCTCTCTCTCTCTCTCTCTCTCTCTCTCACTCTCCCTCACACCTCTCAAAAAATAAAATAAATCTTAAAAAAAGAAAAGAAAAAAACCCATTGAGGGATGCCAGGTTAGCTCAGCAAGTTCAGCACTTGCCTTGCGACCACGAGGTCCGGGAATCAAATCCTAGCTCTGGCCTGTGCAAACCCATATGCTGAACTGTGGTGCAACTGGTAACCACCAGAATGGTGGTGAAGGTTCTTGCCTCCCATGCAGGAGAACCCCCATTTGGTTCCTGCCCCGAGTGGCCCCACATCCACCTGTGTGGAATGAAACTATGTCACAACTAACGTTATACAACTATTAAGACTACTCTGGACCCTACCCCTTCTCTCTCTTCCTCACCTTCCCTCAAAAAAACAAAAAACACAATAAAATGTATCTTAAAAAGCAAACAAAAAAACATTGGTCTAATTTCTAGCTTCTTGGAAAGCTTGCTTTATTGATTAGCCCTTGGTTCTTCTTTCCCATCATCACCAACTTCTACTCCATTGTATTCATACCTTTAACAACAAAATATTATCCAATATCATGTTTCGAAACCAATGCCCATCTTGAAACAAATGCATGCTTTGGGTCCACTTTGCCCTCCCCCCCACCCCCCCCCA